>BQNB010108840.1:0-22876 GCA_026074375.1 Tanacetum coccineum | reverse complement strand
AACTAGTAAGCATAAAACAACATAATAAGCAACAATAAGCCTAAATAAGCAGGAAATAAGCACATGAACAGTAAAATAAGCAAAATTTTAAAAATGGAAACTTACAAAGGTCTAGTGCTTTTGGCAATGATATAAGCTCTCAAATCACCTTATACGAACCTATATGCTTCCTAAGAAGCTCTAAACCAAGGCCATCCACAATTTACCTTGCTCCATTGCTTTTGACAATTTTTGTGATTTCTTGATTTTTTAGACAGAAATGAAAACAGGCTTTTATAAAATCTTTTAATGACTTAAAAGCTTGTATAAGAGCTTAGCAAACAGTATTTAAAAACAAGATATGTAAATGACAAGTATTTAAAGGAAAACACTTAAAATTGCATTAACTTAAAAAAGGATTACAAAGATAGTATTTAAATGACAGAAAAATTAAATGACAAGTATTTTAAATTGCAATATTAAAATGGTATAAACTTTGTTAATACAATAATGTGGACTTAACAAAAATTCAACAAGAAGCTAAGAACTACATATGTCCTATATTTATACTAAAGTACTAAGGTCTTGAGCTCTTCAAGTGTGTTTCTTTACTGAGTGCATCAAGAGGTGTGCTTGTTGTATGAGATGGATCAAAAGCTCATCTCAGCCCTTCATTTTCCTTTGTGCCCAAGTCATAAGATCTAAACCATTGATTTTCTTGTCCAATAAGGTTTTCTTGGATTGCCAAGGTAGCACTTAGACATATATGAGGTGGGGTAAGGTTTAGAGAGTGATGTTTTGGCTGGGGTGAACAGTAAACGAGGTAGGGGAAAGGGACAGGGATGGTGAATAGTTCATTGGCGGGAAAATTTGTTTAAGGGTGAGCAGGGTTAAACTTTTGGGATTGTACAGGTTAGGCCCCTCAATATATATGAGTTGTTTACATTTTTAGTCCATGTGGGGATAACAACTTTAAGAACTTGGCAGAAAAGGTCCCTCAAAGTTATTTGTTGGTTTGCAGGTTAAGTCCTTTGTAGTGTGTTAAAAGGTTTAAGATTTGGCAAGAAAAGTCCCTGAAGGAGTATATTGTTATTTCACTCATGGTCCTTGTGGGATATTAACTATCTAACAGCCGTTAAAGGCTTAAGGGATTTTAAGCTTTTGGGCAGGTTTGTGTTTTAAAGGAATTTAGGCCTTTTCAAGATAAAAGGCTTATAAGTCTTTGATATTAACCCTTAATGGGCTGCCCCGGCCCATTAGATGGGCAAGGGTGGCCCATTCAGAATTTCTTCGGTTAAGGCTTCGTCTTTGACTGTTGACTTTGATGGGGTTGACTTTGACTTTTTGGACTTTGGCTTTGATTTGACTTTGTCTTTTTCACGCTTTTCCATTCCATGCTTAATTTTGTCCGTTTTTGCTTGATTTTTCGTCTTTTTCTCGGATATCCATTTCCTGCACAAGATAAGTGAAAACATACAAATACAATGTATTTTTGGTACGTTATTGGTCATTTAAGTCTGGTTTTAAAGGTCAAAGGTATGTGTATTTAAGCACATACCACTGATCATGCTGGATACACTGATCGATTTCATGAGTTGGCAAAGTTGGTTCCACATTTGGTAACTCCTGAGGCGAAGCATGTCACAAGGTACATTAATGGGTTGCCATCTCAGATTCATGAAATGCTTCGAGCCACTCAACCTGCTACTATTTAAGCTGGCTGTTATTCTTACTGCGGGGATTACTGACTTAGATGAGGCAGTTCTGCTATGTGGTAACTTTGGCTTTGGTCTGGTGAGAAAAGAAAGGATATGGGATGAGGCGAGTAAAGTCATAAAGTGTTGGGAAGATGAAAAGAATCTATATAGTGGGGCTATGAGGGTTTGTAGCAAAAGTTCCTCCTAATTAGAGCGGGAAATTGGAAACTTTTTTTCCTATGTTGCGCTAGGTGTAGGGTTTTCATGCTGAAAAAGGACCATGCATAGTATGCTATAATTGCCAAAGGCCGGGTCACATAGACAGAGACTGTAGAACACCGGTTAGGCATGCAGAGCCGATACGAGCAGTTAGGCCAAGAGATGGGCAGAGAGCTTGTTATGAGTGTGGAAGTTTGGATCACTTACGTCTAAATTGTCCTAAGTGGAACCGAGGACGTAATCAATCTGGAAATCAGCTAGCGTTGGAAGGGAATAGGAACACCCAAGGCAATGAGAACCGAGCTAGGGGAAGGGCTTTCAATGTGAATGTTGTTGATGCTCTTCAGGATCCTAATGTAGTGACGGGTACGTATTCCTTAAACAATCTCTACGCTACTGTGCTTTTCGATTCTGGTGCTGATTTTAGTTTTATATCCACTAAATTTGCGCCCTTATTAAATGAGAAACCTAGTATTGCAAACCCTGGGTATGTGATAGAGGTAGCTAATGGTAAGAAGGAAGAAGTTGATAGAATTTTCCGTGGCTGTAGACTAGAGCTAGGAGATTCTATATTCCCTATAGACTTGATACCATTAGGACAAGGAAGTTTTGATGTGATAGTAGGAATGGATTGGTTGTCAAACCAAAAGGCTGTGATCGTGTGTCACGAGAAGATAGTTAGGATACCTGTAGAAGAAGGTAAGGTACTCTGTGTTCAAGGAGAACGTAATGTCGGGAAGACAAAGACGTTAATGAGCACAAAGGCGAATGAACCGACGTTAAGCGATATTCCTATCGTACGTGATTTCGAGGACGTATTTCCGGATGACCTGTCAGGATTACCGCCACAACGACAAGTAGAGTTTCGTATAGATTTGATTCCTGGAGCGACGCCCGTAGCAAAGTCGCCATATCGACTAGCGCCTTCGGAGATGCAAGAACTGTCAGAGCAACTTCAAGAGTTGCAAGACAAGGGATTTATTCGGCCAAGTCACTCACCATGGGGAGCGCCAGTTTTGTTTGTCAAGAAGAAGGATGGATCGTTTCGCATGTGCATAGACTATCGTGAACTGAACAAGTTGACCATCAAGAATCGTTATCCACTCCCTAGGATCGACGATTTGTTTGACCAACTTCAAGGAGCGCGCTACTTCTCTAAGATAGACCTTCGATCTGGTTATCATCAGCTGAGAGTGCATGATGATGATATCTCAAAGACCGCGTTCAGAACACGATATGGGCATTTTGAGTTTACGGTTATGCCATTTGGATTAACAAATGCACCCGCAGTTTTCATGGACTTAATGAACCGAGTGTGCAAACCGTACCTGGATAAGTTCGTCATAGTGTTTATTGACGATATCTTGATATACTCAAAGACGAAGGAGGATCATGAAAATCATTTGAGATTGATGTTAGATTTGCTAAGGAAGGAGAAGCTGTATGCGAAGTTCTCCAAGTGCGAGTTTTGGTTGCAAGAGGTACATTTTCTTGGACACGTGGTAAATCACGAAGGTATTCACGTGGATCCAAGTAAGATTGAGGCGGTGAAAAGTTGGAAAGCCCCTACGACACCATCTGAAGTAAGATCATTTCTGGGATTGGCTGGATATTATAGACGTTTCATTGAGAATTTCTCCAAGATTGCTAAACCTCTTACTTCGTTGACTCAGAAGAATCAGAAGTATGAGTGGGGTGAGAAGCAGGAGAAAGCTTTTCAAACGTTGAAGGATAATTTAAATAATGAACCAATATTGTCGTTACCGGATGGAGTAGAAGATTTTGTGGTTTATTGTGATGCGTCAAACCAAGGATTGGGATGTGTTCTTATGCAAAGGGATAAGGTAATCGCCTATGCATCAAGACAATTAAAGATCCACGAGAAGAACTACACGACTCACGACTTAGAGTTAGGCGCGGTGGTGTTTGCGCTAAAGATTTAGAGGCATTATTTGTATGGAACAAAGAGTGTTATCTATACAGATCATAAGAGCCTTCAACACATATTCGATCAGAAGGAGTTGAATATGCGTCAAAGGAGATGGTTAGAGCTGTTTAGTGATTATGAATGCGAGATTAAGTACCATCCTGGTAAAGCAAATGTAGTAGCTGATGCTTTAAGTAGAAAGGATAGAGTGAAGCCTCAACGAGTGTGAGCGATAGCTGTGACAATTCAGTCCAGAGTTAAAGGACTGATATTGGCAGCTGAAGGTGAAGCGTTTAAGGATGAAAATTTGATGGCTGAAGGATTGAATGGTATGAACCAACAAATGGAAAAGAGAGAGGATGGAAGCCTATACTATACATATCGTATATGGGTTCCATTAGTAGGCGGTGTAAGAACCAAGATCATGGACGAAGCTCATAAGACGAGGTACTCTGTGCATCCCAGAGCGGACAAGATGTACTATGATCTTTGAGACATGTATTGGTGGCCGGGTATGAAAAAGGAGATTGCTATTTATGTTAGCAAGTGTTTGACATGCGCAAAGGTGAAGGCTAAACATCAAAGACCGTCAGGTTTATTGCAACAACCTGAGATACCTGAGTGGAAGTGGGAGAAAATAGCTATGGACTTCATAACAAAGTTGCCAAGGTCAAGTAGTGGTCATGATGCAATTTGGGTCATAGTTGATAGGTTGACCAAATCGGCACATTTTTTGGAAATACAAGAGGATTATAGTATGGAAAAGCTAGCAAGGTTGTACATCGATGAGATTGTTACACGTCATGGTGTACAAACATCGATTATTTCTGACAGGGATGGACGTTTTACGTCAAGGTTTTGGCAAACGATGCAAAAAGCATTGGGAATGCGTTTAGATATGAGTACCACTTATCATCCTCAGACGGATGGATAAAGCGAGTGTACAATACAAACATTAAAGGATATGTTGAGAGCGTGTGTGATTGATTTTGGTGGAAGTTGGAATATTCATTTGTCGTTGGCTGAATTTTCCTATAACAATAGCTATCATTCGAGCATTCGTTGTGCTCCTTTTGAGGCGTTGTATGAAAAAAAGTGTAGGTCGCCTGTATTGTGGGCTAAGATAGGAGATAGCAGATTAATTGGATCGGAGATGGTGCAAGAAATGACTGATAAATTGGTTGTGATTAGAGATAGGCTTAAAACTGCTAGAGATCGTTAGAAGAGCTACGCAGATAATAGAAGAAAACCATTGGAGTTTCAAGTTGGTGATCATGTAATGTTGAAAGTCTCACCTTGGAAAGGTGTAGTGCAGTTTGGAAAGTAAGGAAAGTTAGCTCCAAGATTTGTAGGACCTTTCGAGATCCTCGAGAGGATTGGTTCTGTGGCATATAGGTTGAGATTACCTAAAGAATTGAGTGGTGTGTATGACACGTTTCATGTGTCAAATCTAAAGAAGTGTTTAGCTGATGCAAATTTGCATGTGCCTTTGGATGAGATTAAGGTAGATAAGACCTTACGTTTTGTAGAAGAGCCTTTAGAGATTATGGACCGTGAGGTCAAGACTCTTAAGCGTAGTAAGATACCTATTGTGAAAGTGCGGTGGAATTCCAAATGTGTACCAGAGTTTACTTGGGAACGTGAGGATCATATGAAGGCTAAGTATCCCTAGTTGTTTGAGAATGCTATTGTCGAGACTAATGGTTAAATCTCGAGACGAGATTTCCTAAAGGAGGGGATACCATGACAACTAAGATTTTAGCAGGTTAGTTGAAGCCTGTATAATTCAGTTTATGTATGTCATTAAGTGTTTTATGTGTTTTATATGTGTATGAGATGGAAGTACACGAGTTGTGAATCATGGTACTTGTGGAAAAGAAATCATTTGAAGGCTTTGCGTAGTTTCAAATGTTGTGTACGTAATATTATGTGTACGTATTATGTATATGTAATTAATATTATGTATATTAGTGTAGTATTTTATAGATTTTAGAATACTTTCTGTTTTTAGAAGCAGTTAGAAATGAAGGTTAGTTTGAAAACTAGTTAGAAAGTTTAAGGTTTAGCAAAATAAGTAAAAGTTTTTATAAAAATAATTAAATTAAAGGGTTTTTGTGTAAATAATAAATAAATAAATAATAAAAATAAAAAAGGGGTCTGTGTTGGGCCGGCCGAACAAAGAGAGGAGGAAAAAAAAGGAATCTCAATTTGACAACAACTCTAATTTTGATAATTATCTCTTAAGCACTATAAATAAAAATCATAACCTAAACAAAAATCACTTTGATCTCTCTCTCTCTCTCTTATATGACCACCATATAAGCGAACTTAAAATGCCAAATACTATGATTGTTTTTGTGTTATCTTACTGTTCAGGTAATGGATTTAATAAAATGACACAAAACAGGCAATAAACTTAGACAAAAAACCGAGCACGAGATTGGAAAGAGCGTGGAAAACCGAAGCCGAAAGCGTATGCATCTTAGTGGGCCAACCAAATCCAAGTTAATGGGCCAAGTCAGTCCATTATGCCATCTATACTAAGCCATTTTGTATCAAATAGATCATCAAATAAAGCACAAAACCAAAATAAACTTATATGCCCATAGCCCTATCTTTAACCAATAAAACCTGTTACAATCAATTACACCAGAGGTCCCTGGATTTTACACTGTTAGTCCTTAGGGACTAACACTTAGCAGTCCATAACCCTCAACACCCGTTATCTCTTTAACACTAAGTTTGAAACACTATAATTATAAGCCCATAAAAAAGGGCGGAAGACCTATAACCAAAGCCTAGACCCATCCTTCTTGGTGCGAACACTTTTCAAACATCAATCTCTTGAATCCTAATTGCCACAGTTGGCACTCTCAAATCGAAGGAAAACGCGTCAAGGAATTAGGAAGGTCAAAAGGTGTTTTATTGTTTGTTGGTTGCATTTCCATGTGCAAATAAGGCTTTGATTTTGGATTGGTATTGATGGACTCCCTCCATGCTGTTTCACCTCACGAGATTGCACAAGACTCCCCTATAAATAGGGGAGGATTTCAAGTTTCAGGATCATCTTTATTTTTTTATCTTTCCAGCATTCTTTTTCCTGCATTGTATTCAAATTCCTGTTTTCAAGCTTGGTTTCAAGTAATTTTCCTTTCCAAGAAGTGTATCCTAAATTATTGATATATAAAAGAAGTGAGTTTCATTTTCAGTTTATAGCTTATTACTGTGTGCTTGTTGGAGTTGCTTATTTATGTTTATTATTGCTTAATGCTGCTTAATTTGTCTCTTTAAATGCTTTTTATATAGCTTTTATGTCCTTTGGATTAAATTTCATTTAAACTGCTTATTTTTTGTCTAAATTGCTTATTCTTATTTGAGCCTATCTCTGTGATTGAATTGCTTATTTGTGCTTATTTATCCTTATTCTTAAACTGTTTTTAGTTTTTATAACTTTTAGAAGTCTGCTTAAACTTAAAAATTAGATTTATAGATTTAAAGGGGTGTTTGGGTTAAGAGATTTAAATGGGTCAAAAGAGGCAAAAACTGTTTTTGGTTCCCACATCAATTTCCATAACCCTTAATTCAGTCTATAAGTTAGTGTAATTCAGTTTTTAAAGTTTAAAAGCAAAGTTTAAAGGTTTAATCTATATATGGTTTGAATTTGTGGCTTTCTAGTTTAATAACAAAGCTTATTTTGCCTAGATTTTCAATAGTAGTTTTTGATGTTAATTTCATGCTTGATTTTGGTCCTTAATGTAGTAGGAATAGGTTTGTTTAAGTATGGAATTGCCTTAAGAGTTTTAGTTCTAAAATGTCAAGTAGTAGTAGTTGGTTTTCATTTAATAGTTCTTATTGCAGACCATTTTGTGATTGAATTTTTAGGTTATCTTTATTTTATTTAGCTTAATTCCAGTATAAATTTGCTTATATAGTCAAGGTTTTTATTTGTTTTAAGATTTTAGCTTTTCATTTTGCTTATTGAGTCTTTTAGTTAAGCTGCAATTTGTCCCTTCATATTCAAATTGTCCAAAGAGCAAAGCAGTGTAAACTGTCATTTTCTCTTAGCTTTTTCTAGCTTTTAACTCGTTCTTATGTGCTTAATTTTTGCTTATTTTAGTAGTTTAAAGTTTAAGTTAGATCTGTTTTGTGGTTTTAAGTTTTAGCTTGTAGCTTAAGTAGCTTAATCTTTAGCTTAAAAGTAGCCCTTCAAAACTTTTTTTTTGGAAAAGCTTTTAAGTCCAAAATCCATATTCTTACTAATCTGCTAGTTTCAAGTGCTTTATGAGCTTAATATTAAGTTCCATAAAAAGTTCTAGTTATAAATATTGCTTATTTTAATGTGTTCTTTAAGTTTTTCCAAAAAGTTTTGAAAAATAAAAAATTAAATAAAAAACCAAGGTCCAGGCTCGAACCCTAGACCTCACCCTTCATATACATACGCTCTAACATACACACCCTTAACCATCTGCGCCCTTGAGACTTTTCTGAAAGTCATTGGGTGCAGTTGGTATTTAAGGGGTTTAAGAAGGGGTTTATGCCATTAGCTTATAAGCTTATTCGCGTAATAACAACTTATTTATAAGCTGTTTTTCCTAACTCTTATTTTTGGTCTGTCATTTTTCACCATAGTTTAAAGTATTTTTAGTATTTAAACAAAAAATTGTATTAGTTTTATATTTTTTTAAAAATCTTTTTTCTTACATTAAATCGATTTTTAATTTATAATAAATTTAAATAAAAGTCAAAAAATTATATATTTTTTTTTAAAATTTTCTTTATCATTTAGGACTTGTTAAAATTAAATTTGCTTTTCTAGGGTTAAAATTCAAAGTTTTAGGTTTTTAAGTCGCGTTTTAAATTCCCGTTAACGTTTTTCGTGTTTAATTCGTTTTAGCTTTAATTGTTGCTTGTTTTTATCTGTTATTTGCTTTATATTTGTAGAAATTAGAATCCAAAAATCAAAAATCTTAATCAATTCAAAACACTATCCACCGCATCACTAACGTCAACACGAAGTTCATTTTCACACCTGCATGAACAAATACGACATGGGAAACGAATAGATAGGTGTTTATTTCACGAAGTCGACTCTTTGGAGTTTTATTTTATTTGTGTGTTGGTTTGTGCTTGTTAAAAGTGATTTGAGGCTTTGCTATAATATATATATTTATATCATATCTATATATATATATATATATATATATATATATTTATATATATTTATATAAATTTATATATATATATATAGTATGGATCCAGTGAGAAATAAATTAAAATAAGAAGTTGTGAGAAGTGACTAAAACCACACATTTGAGATGCAACGACTTTCATTAGATGCATTTCTATTCATCTGATGCATTTCTATTCATCTAGATACACCATATAGAGTTTCGAAAGTTAATTTGATGTGTAGATGGTGCAAATTGATTTTCATGATTTTGGCACACGTAGAGGACAAAAAAATAAGAGAAATCATGAAATGCATCTAAAATACGTATATGCATCTAATTAAAAGCTAGAAAACACATTATGATGCATCTAAGATTATAGAGATGCATTAATTTTAAGTCGATGCATCTCGGATATGCGGTTTTTAGTTACTTCTAATCCTTTTATTTTAAGAAAACACTTCTCATTTGATCCTAAACTATATATATATCATATATAATATATACTATATATATATATAATATATATCTTATTTTATTTATATATTATATATTATCATATATATATATATATATATATATATGTATGTTATGTATGATATAGTTACTTTTTATATCAAGTTTTTGGCGCCGCTGCGGGGTGTCTGTGAATCGTTATTCGTGTTTTACATTTGAAGCTTAGTGGTTGAAGAAACCTTCCCCGTGAAAGTTACTTGCTTTCATTTTTGAATATTTTTAAGTACATCAAAATACCAATTTTTTTTTTGAAAACAACAAAAACAACCGTTGTGTCACTTGTGAATTGGATCACATTTAGATTACAAAACTATTTAGAGAGGTATAGGAGGGTTGATCCTCCCCATACGAATTGACCCGGAAGAGAAGGTTTTTTATATAACGCTTAGCGCCGTACCTGCTCATTCGCTTCTTTGTGCGTTTTCTAGAGAGCTACCGTCTACAATTGTTTGATTATCGGTTATCAATTTTTTTTTTATTTTTTATTTCTCTTATTTTATTTTTAGTGCATGCGCACTCGCTCTTCATCAAATTTAATTGCTGAATCTTCAACGACTCTGAAACATCGTAATCGTAGACGTTCCAAGCAAAGAGTCGAACCGTTTTCTCTTGAAGAGAGTCCCGTAGTTACGATGGCCGATCAACGTACTATGGCGGATTACTCCAAGCACCCACGTGGGTAGGACGTTTTGCTATCGTTATTCCCGCTATTCTCGCGGAGAATTTTGAGATTAAAACATGGTCTTCTAAATATTCGTTTAACGTATGACAATTTTATCGAATGTGAGGAAAGAAAATCCTCTATGCTCACATTCATTGTTTACAAGATTACTTCCACAATTGAGTATCAGAGGATGTGCCTCTATTCGTCAATTACTCTTTGGCTTTTAACATTTTTCTTACTCGATTGGGGCGGGACAGCCCGGATTTGGCTCGAAAAAGAACCCCCTAGTTTTCTATTCTTACTTGGGAAGATCTTGTTTCCAAGTTTATTAACCAATTATTTCCTCCTTCAAAAACTACAAATCTCTGGAATGAAATTACGAATTTTCAACAACGTTTTGATGAATCATTTTGTGAGGCATGGGACCGTTTCAAGGATCTCCTTCGTGCATGCCTACATCACGGTTTTACAGAGTTGCATCAACTTGATACCTTCTACAAATGCTTTAATCCCCCATCCGTTACAGATTCTTTAGATTCGCGCCGGGCCGATGGCTATTCCTTTGACTAAAACTCCTCGGATGCTTTGACTATTATTGAAAAACAAGTCAAAAGTTTCGTAACTTCACAAAAATAATTAAACCGATTGTGTCCAAAATCTTGAATTTGAATGTTCCTTCTTCTTACTTACATCTATTCAAGATTGCCGCTTTGTGTCATCGGCCGTTTAGGTTAAGGCTATGCTTCATCAGAAATCTTCTCCTCTGCATTTTGTGAAGCGGAGGGTTGCTGGAAATTTAATGTTACTTGTGGTGGACCGCATCCTTACCACCAATGTCTTGCACCCCCTGATGGCAGACGTTTTTCACTGGGAATATCGAGATTAATATTCAATGGATATGTTTAGCTAGCCGCAGTAAAAATATTAATAATGGAATACCGGATAACCGTCCTCATAGTGTTACCAAATTCGACCATCGGGTTTTGCTCAACCGAATGTGCAAAATAATCAAACCCGGTACAATCAAGGTTACAATCAAACAGAGGAATTAATCAAGGAAATCCAAGTTATCAAGCTCCGATTCAGCAAACTCAAGTTGCTCCTTCGAGATGAATTGTTCTCAATTACAAGGAGTATAATTTATTAACTAATATTAAAAGCCATGCAAAATAAATTAATACATGGTGAAAAAATGAATTGAGGCAATGAAATGCAAACTTACAATACAAACTTCCAATGTCAATCCAAACCACGAATGAGCTTAAGAATATGATGGCTAGTTTCTTTTCCAATTGAATACCGCTTCTTCCTAGGGTTCGGAGACCATTCCTTGCGATTACCAATTGCTAACCCGAGGAGTGTACTTGAAAGCAATCACCCACAGAAGTGGTATTTACTTATGTTGGACCTCCATTCCACCTCTTACCCAAGGTAGGTGGAACGGAACCGAGGGGACAAAAGGATACGGTTGCAACCATGTTCAGAAACCATCCAACTCGGAGTCCAATTCAGCCCCATTGATGACCCCGTTGTTGCATCCTTAGAGTCTTAAAACTGTCCTTCGAGAGGCAAACAAACAAAAGTCGTGGGAAATATGTTAAAAACTAGATTCGAAATTTGTTTTAAATCTTTTAGGAATGACATTTTGTGCTCAGTTTCGGGTAATGCTATTATTACATATGCCGAAATTAGCTTCAATCGTTTAAAAAGTCTACTTAATAACAAAGAAAAATTGTTTGACTTAGCCATCACATCTGTGAATGAGAATTGTTCGGACGGTTTATACTAAAAAGTTGCCGATAAACTTGGGACCCACGACAAGTTTCTTTATTCCATGTGATTTTTTCCGGAGTTAGTTTAATGTTAGCCTTGTCAGATCTTGGTGCATGCATCAAATTAAATGCCTCTTTCATTAGGAAGAAGAAGCATATCACTCCCCGACACTACTACATATCAAATGATTCTTGAACTTGTTGACGATCGACTATTAGTCCATCCGGTATTGCCGAAGATGTCTTTGTAAAAGTAGGAAAGTTCCATTTTCCGACTTGACTTCGTAGTCGTTGATTATGTTGTCGATCCTCGGGTTCCCTTAATTCTCGGGAGACCCTTTTTGAGGACGGCACGAGCTTTGATTGATGTTTACGGTGAAGAATTAACTCTCCGAGTTGATGATGAAGCCATAACCTTTAAAGTTGGTCAAACTTCGAGATACTCCTACAATGATGTTGTGTCGATTAATCGAATCGATGTCATCGATGTTAGGTTGTGAGGGTTTGCTCCATGAGAAGGTGTCGGATTCTCGATTAGAATTTACGAGTGGCTATCCCATCTCACGTCTTTAGACCCTTTACCTTTCATAATTATTCCCTCTCTCATACATTTTTAAGGAAGGTTGTCTTCATTGTAGATGAATATCGAAGTATGTCTTAATAAATGAATTCAATTCCACTGAGAATTGTGAAGACGACTTGATCTGGGAGGAGACCTTCTTATCTACTCGAGAAGGTTAATAAAGATGTTCCATCATCTCCTCTCCCTCCGAAAGAACTTCATGTTGCGGAACTTTTAAAATATAAAATCTTTATTGATGATAATCTGGAGCTTGAGCTCAGGATCTACCTTTCATTTGAGTATGCATTTTTAGGAGGGGAACCGAATAAAACTACACCGTCAAAGTTTGCGTAAAAACTTAAATGATGTGAAGAAGGTCCGGCTTCTTAATGTTTTAAAAGTACAACTGCGTGCATCGCTTGGAAAATCTCCCGGATTTTAAGGGCTATTGACCTTAATTTTGTACTCACAAATTATTAATTGAGGATCGACTCTACAGGGTAATTCAACATAAAAGACGGGTGTGAACACCAAAAAATTCATAGAGGTTATCAAAAAGGAAGTTATCAAACTTCCTGGATGCAGATTGATTTTACCCAATCTTCGCTAGGCCCTGTGGGGTGAGCCCCGTTCATTGTGCGACCTAGAAAGGCGGTATAAACAGTGACCGTAGTTGAAAATGAAGATAATGAGTTGATTCCTACAAGACTAGTTACGGGATGGCGAGTTTGTATTGATTACCGATAGCTTAATGATGCCACTCGTAAAGACCATTTCTCGTTGCGTTTTATGGACCAAATGCTAGAACGTTTAGCAGTGAACGAATACTATTGTTTTTAAGATGGATTTTCCGAATATTTTCAAATTCTAATTGACCCGCAAGACCAAGAGAATACCACCTTCACTTGCCCTTATGGGACATTTGCCTACCGACGTATGCCTTTTGGTTTATGTAATGCTCCGGGCACGTTCCAAAGGTGCATGATGGCCATTTTTCACGACATGATCGAGAAAACAATGGAGGTCTTCATGGATGATTTCTCGGTCTTCAGGGATTCTTTCTCATCTTGCCTCTCCCATTTTGATAAAATGCTAAAACGGTGCAAAGACACTAACTTAGTTCTAAATTGGGAGAAGTGCCATTTCATGGTTAAAGAGGGCATAGTCCTAGGTCATAAGATTTCAAAGTCCGAGATTGAGGTCGACCGAGCTAAAGTTGATGTTATAGCTAAACTCCCTCATTCGACTTCCGTCAAAGGTGTTCGAAGTTCTTAGGTTACGCCGGGTTTTATCGTCGATTTATTCAAGATTTTTCTAAAATCACCCGGCCGATGACCCATCTTTTGGAGAAAAAAAAACTCCGTTTATTTTCTCGAAAGAATGTATTGAAGCGTTTAATATACTTAAAAAGAAGTTAACTGAAGCCCCGATTTTAGTTGCCCCCGATTGGGACCTACCATTTGAAATTATGTGTGATGCTAGTGATTATGCGGTAGGTGCAGTCTTGGGGCAACGTAAGACCAAACATTTTCAGCCTATACACTATGCAAGTAAGACCATGATGGATGCTCAAGCTCATTACACGACTACGGAGAAAGAATTATTAGCCGTGGTGTATGCTTTTGAGAAATTCCGGCCTTACTTAGTCTTATCAAAGACCATAGTATATACGGACCACTCGGCTCTTAAGTATCTTCTTGCTAAGCAAGATGCTAATCCGAGATTGCTCCGGTGGATTCTCCCACTCCAAGAATTTAATGTCATTATTCATGATAAAAAAGGAGCGGAAAATCTCGTGGCCGACCACTTATCGAGATTAGAAAATCCTCATCAAGGTGATCTCGAGAAAAAGGAAATTAATGAAACATTTCCTCTCGAGACCCTTAGAATATCTTTTCATGGTAATTCTAGTACCCTGTGGTTTGCCGACATTGCAAATTACCATGCGGGGAATTTCGTTGTAAAATGGATGTCGTCTCAACAAAAGAAAAAGTTCTTTAAGGATGTTAGGCATTATTTTTGGGACGACCCCTACTTGTTTAGAATTGGTGTGCATCAAGTGATTAGACGATGTGTTCACGGCCTAGAAGTCGTTGATATCCTCACGGCTTGCCATAATGGACCCACCGGGGGACATCATGGTGCGAACTACACCGCTAAGAAAGTCTTTAATTCCGGATTCTATTAGCCGAAAATTTACCGCGATGCCCACGACATTGTTAAGTCTTGTGACTTGTGTCAACATCAAGGCAAAATCTCGCAAAAAGACGAAATGTCTCAAAATGAAATTCAAGTATGCCAGATCTTTGACGTGTAGGGCATCGATTTTATGGGCCCATTCCTGTCTTCTCGAGGGAACAAGTACATTCTCGTAGCCATTGACTATTTGTGTAAATGGGTTGAAGCAAAAGCGCTCCCCACTAATGATGCTCGAGATGTCGTTAAAATTTTAAAATCTCTCTTCGCCCGATTTGGAACTCCTCGTGCTATAATTAATGATCGCGGTATCCATTTTTGCAATGACCAATTTGCAAAGGTCATGCTTAAGTATAGAGTTACTCACCGTCTTTCTACCACGTATCATCTACAAACGAGTGAACAATTAGAGGTTTCAAATCGTGGTTTGAAATGTATCTTAGAAAGGACCGTAGGTGAAAATCGTGCTTCATGGTCAGATAAGTTAAATGATGCTTTATGAGCCTTCCGTACCGCTTTCAAAACACCCATCAGATACACTCCTTACAAGCTAGTGTACGGAAAGGCTTGTCATCTTCCTATTGAACTTGAACACAAGGCCTATTGGGCCTTGAAGCATTGCAATTTTGATCTTAAGACCGCGGGTGATCACCGGAAAGTTCAAATGAAAAAATTAAATGAAATCCAGGATCAAGCTTACGAGAACTCTTTAATCTACAAAGAGAAAACGAAGAAGATTCATGACTCCAAGATTAAGAACCGCGTCTTCAACATTAGTGATCAAGTTCTTCTCTTCAATTCTCGATTAAAGATTTTCTCGGGAAAGCTCAAACCCGTTGGACTAGACCGTTCATCGTTGCTCAAGTTTTCCCTTATGGAACCATCGATTTATCTCAAACCAACGGACCAAATTTCAAGGTGAACGATCATAGACTGAAGCACTACTTTGGAGGGGACATACCATCAATGGTTTTCCTGGATCTCCAAACTTTCCCCATGGACCACTAAATTCGGGGTCGAGTCAGGCTCGTGACTCGGTTATCAAAAGAAATCGCTTCGTGGGTGGCAACCCATGCTTATCCCTAGTAGTAGTATAGTAGTATAATATTTATTAATAAGTGCGATGTGAGGAGGCTCGCCTCTTCCTTTCTCGTGTTTCGTGTTTTGTGTTTTATGTCCAGGATTGCCTGGATTTTGAAGACTCTCGTGCTCGTGGTTTTGTCCATCATCCACTCGATCTTCTATCCTTAGCATGCTTATTTATAGGAATCCGATATCTTAGATCTTATTGACTAATGTTTATCTATTAGGATAATTAATAAACGGCTTTAGATTTGCGTAGAGACCCCTTAATATTTAGATTATACCTTGAATTTAGTATGGGTGTGGTAGTCTCACATTGAGGACAATGTGTAGTTCTAGTATGGGAGGATCTTTCGATTCGATCTTACTTGCATTTTCCTTGTCTTCACGTAACCCTGTTTTTCCACCAAAAATATGTGATTTTATGCCAAAATTAAAATTTTTCAAAAATAGAATAAGTGTTTAGACACGAAGTTCTGTCTTTTTAAGGAATAAATTTTGACTTGATCGAGCATGTTGCGCTCTAGCTTGCCCCTTAACTTATATAAATTTAAGCTTTTGCTAGTCTTTTATACAAGAATCTTTAAAATGCGAGTTCTAGCTTTAAAAAAGCCAAGAGTTTGCAAGTTTCCATGATAGACTTTAAATATGCAAAGCTTGTTTTTGTTTTATTAGACTAAGCATTCGCGAATCTTTTTAGTAAAGATTTTAAATTTGAGAAGAACGAGAAATGATAGAGTTAAGTATAAGTTAGATGCTAAACATAAAGTAGTTGGATCTCTTTAAAGCTCATAGAAGTTAATTGTGGCTTTTTGTTCCCATCAGCTTAATAAACATTATATAATTGTTGAATAAATAAAGTTACTTTAGGTTTTTGCGATTCTTAGTTTAAATCACTTCTTAGAGATTCTTTCTGGTGAAAGTAAGATACACATCGAGGTTTTGTCAGTGTTGTGGGGAAATAGGCTACCGATTCCTGACGGCTCGCTACCGTTGTCTAGGTAGTTAAAAGACCACAGGACTTGAAATTTAGCTATAATAATAATTATGTAATAAACCAAAGCTGAAATAAGACCACTACCTCTAGCTAGCTCACAACCAATGTGGTAGTCGTTTAAAGGGTGGAGGTAATAATAATAATAGTAAAAAGTGTGGGCTTATAAAATTTTACTGCCTCTTGCCGGCTTACAACCGATGTGGCAGTCTTCAGAAGAAGGCCCATAGTAAGAATAATAATCCGAGACTGATAAAAGTTTGTTGCATCTTGCCAGCTCATAACCGATGTTGCAACCTTCAAAAAGGTAGAGGATCACCGAGGTCAAAATAAGACTCCTGGACCATGGTCGGCTCGCATACTGTTGTGGCAGTTGTTTAAAGGACCAAGGTTTAATAATAATAAGAATAAAGCCAAATTTCGACTCCGGGGTTATCTAAATAAAGCCTTCGTCTCTGGACTCGTAGTTGAGTTGTTTCGGATGAAATAAAAAGGATAACGTACCCTTAAATCATGCGAAATTAGACATTAATGTGGACCTTATTCTCATCATATCGTCTCTTTAGTAAAGGATTTCAAACTAATTGTGGTCTAAACCGGGTTTACTTTATATGAATAAGACATTAATTTATTTGTCACAAATAATAATAAAATCTTTAGAGGATCTAGGAATAAGGGAGCGGAAAGTAGCTATACATCCACAATTAGCATTTATGAGTAGTGTTAGCATCTTAACATGAATTTAACAATGATTTCATTCTTAAGCTTGGTTTAGGGCGGGTGAAAAATCAAGGACGATGAATTTATCCTTTTAGTGTTTATTGTTCCGTGATCCTTAAAGTTATGATATATATGAATAATAATAATAAATGCATAAAAATGGTAAAATGAGGGACTTTTTAAAACTAGTGATTTCTTAATCCCTTTAAATGAACACTTAGCTACTTTTCAAGGTAATTAGTCTAAAGGGGTTGAAATTTTTGGTTTAAAAAGTGTGTATTTATGACATTTGCGTGAGGACACGGCAATAGCTTAGTATGGGGATTTCGGTATGTGCTTAAACACACATACCTCTTCCCTAATAAAACGAGCTAAAAAGACCAAAAATGCACGAAAATGAAATAAAAATGCATTGTATATGTGTATTTTGTGATTTGTGTCTTGCAGGTACGGATATTAAATAAAAGGACAAAAATGAAGCAAAAATGGACAAATCCGAGCACGAGATTGGAAGAGTATGAGAAATCGAAGCCGAAGGCGTATACATCTTTAAATGGACTTACCCGTACCCATTTAATGGGCCGGGTCAGCCCATTAAGATTTATACCATAACTTTAAGCCTAAAATTATAAGCCATATACATATCTTAATCCAAAATCCAATCCATAAATCCCTTATCTTGTTAAAATCCCAAAACAAAAGCCCAAATCCAACCCTGAATATACGTCAAAATGTTATAAACACAGGGTCAAGTTTACTGTGTCTCATCCTTGTTTCCCTCCCAATTCACCTTAACGAGTTACACAGGGTAACTCCACCATTCACCCACACGACAAGTGCTTCTAGAAGGCTAAGCCTAACACCTTTGACACCATTTAAGCCACACTGGTAATCCCCAAGAACCTCATTGGCTAATGATGCGTGGAAATGATCTAACGGTGGATTGAAGATTGAATGCAAATCAAGGGCTTGGATTTGAGCTTGAAGACGCTCCTTGTTATTCTGGATCCTTCCTCTTCTCACTATAAATAGAAGGGCTAATCACATAGTAGAGTCATCTTTATCTAGCTTTTAGTAGTTTTAGTGTAGCTTTTTAATTAGCTTATTAATGTAATGTTTAGCTTATTGTCCGTTTTAATGTAATTTTCTTTATAAAAAGCTTGTAATCTCTTTTGATATTAATAAAATTCAAAGTTTCATTTAAATTGTGCTTTAAATTCTATTTCACTCTTAAGCAATCATGGTTTAAGTATTGTTTAGATATAAGCTAATAAGTTCATTAAGATCTCTCTATTACTCATAAGCTAGTTTTCATTCAGTTTAGCTTTCTAAAAGCTAAACTGAATAAGTCATTCACTCAAATTACCTCAAACAGTTGAATAAGCCACTTGGAAGATAAGCCAGAAATGGAAGGGCTTATTGAGAGCTTATTCTGTAAGCTAGCATTGTAGATAAGCTCTTTTGAGTATTTAAGTCCCTGTTTCGCTGGGACAAAGGTACTATCTCTTTTACTTTAAATTTAGCTTATTGTCTAATTTGTTTATTTTCTGCTTATCCTCTACTTTTCATATTGCTTAATTTGTGCTTATTGCTGCTTATAGATGTTAATTTTGTTAAATAATAGCTTATTATGTCCATTGCTTAGTCTAAATTAGTTTTTAAGTGAATCTGCCTAGTTATAGGTAAAACAGCTTATTATGTTTGCTCTTTCAATAAGTGCTTATTTTAGCTAGAAGTTTGCTTATTTGTCTTTCCTTTGATTAGTTCATAATCTGTTGTCAAAAACCAAGGCTTTTCCAAATCTGTTTAAGCTTAAAAAAGTGATATCTAAATTTTAAAAGGGTGTTTGGCACAAGCAGTTTTAACTTAGTTAAAACTGCTTGTGTAAGCTTTTGGTTTTCAAGTCAGTTTGCATTAGCTTTAGATTAGTCCTTAAGATAGTTTTAGATAGCTTTAAGCTGTTTTTGTTAAGTTTTTAAATCTGTTTTAATGAATGTTCAAGTTAGCAGTTTTAAAGTTTTCTCAAAAAGTTTAATTGCCAATCTTCTTAAAAGCTCATTTAAGTTTTAGTTTTTGTGCCTGAATAAGGGTCTTATGCATCTATTTTTATATGTTTATAATTTGAAAAAGCCTTAGGTGCAATTGAGTTGAAAAAGAGTCATTTAGTATAGTTTATTTGCATGTTTTTTAGGGGCTGTTTATGCAGCTTATTTAAGGTCAAGTTATGGCTTAATTTAGGTTAGATTTTGTTGTATTTAGCTTATCACATGATAAGTTACATCTGTTTCTAGATTTTAGCTATTCCTTTTAGCTTATGTTTCCTAAGAGTTTTCCTAAAATCTGTCAAAAGGTCTATTAAGTCCATCCTAAGAGTCTACTGTCTTATATGTTTTTGGTGCTTTTGAGCTTATTTTATTTGCTTTTTTTGAATCTTTTATGCTTATTAAGTTTAGTGCTTTGTCTGTTTTGCTTTTAGCTAATTTATTTTACTTATTACTTCATTAAGTTAGCTTAAAAAGTAGTGGTTTAGCCTTTTGGTCTGTTTTAAATTTTGCTGTCTGTTTGCCTTTTTAATGTTCTATAGCTTATTGATTTTGCTTATTTCTTTCTCCTTAGTGCTTATTAGGTCCAGGGTCAAGTCTGTTTTAAGCTTATTAAGTTTTCTTCTAGCTTATTGAGTCTCAAAAAGCCAAATAGTTTAGCTTAATTTCAAAGTCTTATGAAAACCAAAACTGTTGCCTTTTAACTGCTTTTTCCTGGCTTATTTTTAAGTTTTGTCAAAAAGTCCTTTTTATTAAAATTGCTTATTTTCATTTGTAGTTTAGCTTTTTCAAAAAGAAAAATAAAAATAAAATTTTTTTCACAATCATTAGGAGAAAGGGACGTGGATCAAATCAGAGCCAAGACTTATGTTGCTTGGAGATAATCAAGATTGAAGGCTCAGATTGATTCAATGAGGAGCGTCACTAGGTCATAGAAGCTCACCTCTCAGCTAATTAATCAGGAGGACCTCCTCACGCACTACAGGGGGTTCTAATTTTTTAGCTATTGTCTAGTTTTTAGCTTTGGTTTTCATTTAGCAGCTATTGTATTTTCTTTTAAAGGCTTTGTAACTCTTTATTATTAATTATATTCAGATTTACCTTTTTAATCTTAATTTGAATTATGTTTTACTTATGACGCAAATTAGCTTATAATGTTTTACTCGCCTCTTCCTTTCTCGTGTTTCGTGGCTTGTGTTTTTTGTCCAGGATTGCCTGGATTATGAAGACTTTCATGCTTGTGGTTTTATCCATTGTTCACTCGACGCTACAATCCTTGCTTGTCATTATATATGGGTATCCTTATCCTTATCTTTTGAATTATAAGTTTTATCTATTAGCTCATAATTAATAAACGGCTTTAGATTTGCCGTAGAGATTTCCTTTATATTAGGCAGTGAAATTAGTATGGGGGTGGCAGTCTCACATTGAGGACAATGTGTAGTTCTAGTATGTGGGGGGGGGTAAATCTATCGATTTGATCTTACTTGCATTTGATTTGTCTTCACGTAACCCCGTTTTACCACCAAAATTTCAAAAATATTGTGATTTTATGCAAAATCTAGAAAAAAAAAAAAATTACAAAAATAAAAATAAGTGTTTGTCACAATGTTTGACATTTTCTTGTGGGTAGAATAGGAATAAATTTTGAACTCGATAGTGCGTGTGAAGCTCTTAGCCTTTGTCCCTTATCCGTTATAACTTAGCTTTTGCTATTCTTTTATTACAGAAGCTTTTAAAATGCGAATTATAGCTTAACAAAGCCAAGAATTTTCAAGTTTCATTAAGACTTTTAAATATGCAAAAGCTAGTTTATTTGACTGCATTCGCGGATCTTTTTATTAAAGATTTTAAATTTGCAAAGAACGAGAAATGATAGAGTTAATTATAAGTTAGATGCTAAACAAAGATTAGTTGGATATCTTACAAGCTCATAATTGTAATTTGTAGCTTTTTCTCCTATAAGCTCTTAACCGGACTAAAATTAGTGCTCTTTTCGAAAAAGAAACTTAAATCAACAATTTTTGAATTTTAAGCTTTATTAATGTAGTCGACCACATTAATTTATTTAGTCTTAGTTCAGCTATATACTTAAATTTTTTAAAAGAAAATTTTCTATTTACCGCGTACGAAATGTTATAAGTAAAAAAATGATAAAGAAATGAATGATGATGAATAATAATAAGTAGCAATAAATACCTTGCCAGTTTACTGCCTCTTGCCGGCTCACAACCGATGTGGCAGTCTTCATATAAGGTGGGGGCCGATACCGAAATAAGACAACTACTTCTTGCCGGCTCACAACCGATGTGGTAGTCGTTTAAAGGGTGGAGGTAATATATTATGATTACAGCAAAATATAAAAAAAATTATATAGTTGTTGAATAAAAATAGTTAAAATCTATTTTTCTAAAATTTAAATATGATTTTTGAACTAAGACTAATTTGCTTTAGTTGTAGTTTTTCTATGTATAAACGGGAAAACCAAAGGTTTTGAAACCGAAGGCCCGTGAGTCTCGATACTAGTCTTTGTGAGGTGTCAAAATCCTGGTCACTTAGCCGCAAGGTTAGGATGTGCCGAGACGAAAGTCGCTACATGGGATGATCTCGCCTTCACATTCATTATTCTTGGGTGGATCGTGAAGCATAGAAATTTGCAAATCTTTCTTAAATGTTTGATCCATAGTTGAATGAGCACACTCACATATATATAAAATTAGTCGGAGTGAAAAGTTTACAATTACAATATGAATAGTTTATGCATCTTTAACATGTATTTAACAATGATTTCTTTTTTATGCTTGGTTTGGGGCAGGTGAAAAATCGGGGACGATGAATTTATTCTTTGGACATCTATAGATTATTCTATTGGCGCTTTTGTTTTATGACCCTAAAAGTTATGAAAATAACGAAAGTCCAAACATTTTAGTTAGATTGCTTAAAAAAATAAAAAAAAAGTATAAAAAAGTGAAAAAGGAAAATAAGGAAAAATATAAAAATAGATAGAGAAATAAAAGTGCGTAAAATTGGTGAAACGGGGCGTTTCAAAATTATTGATTTCTTAATCCCCTTAGATGAGCACTTAGCTACTTTTCGAGGTGATTAGTTTAGGGGGATTGTATTTTTTGGTTTTAAGTGTGTATTTATAATATTGCGTGAGGACACGGCAATATCTTAGTATGGGGGATTTTGGTATGTGCTTAAATACACATACCTTTTACTTATTAAAACGAGCTAAAAAGACCAATAATGACCAAAAATACATGAGAAATACAGTGTATTCGTTTGTATTGTAAATTGTGTCTTGCAGGTATGGATATTCAATAAAAGGACAAAA
>BQNB010108839.1:10000-13263 GCA_026074375.1 Tanacetum coccineum | reverse complement strand
CACTCGGGTGGGTTTGGTTTGTTGTTTTTCCAGCCGAGGGTGGGTCGGGTTTGTGGGGTTCACAGCCGGGATAGCCGGGGTGAGTCGAGGGTGTTCGTGTCGGGTTTAAAAACAGCCGAGGGGCTGTTTGGTTTTCAGCGGTTAGGGTAGCGTTTGGTTTATCTCAACAGTTAGGGTACGTTTGGTTTTGTGTATAACACCCAAACAGGGGTGTTTGGGACAGCAGGCAACACACGGGTGTGTTTGGTTTTGGGTTTAAGCCGAGTAGGATGTGTTTGTTTTATTGGTTATAACAGAAAAGGGTGTGTTTGGTTTTGGGTTTAAGCCGAGTAGGATGTGTTTGTTTTATTGGTTATAACAGAAAAGGGTGTGTTTGGTTTGGTATAAATCGGATAATAAAAACTTTAAAAGATTTCATATATATACATTTATATATTAAACCGGATCTAAATGTGGTATTGGTTAAATAAATATTTTATTTATTATTTCTGTTTCTGTGTTTATAATAACTGTTAAAAGATGTGTTTGGGTTTGCAACATGTATTGAATTGAGGGAAAACAATTAATTTTTGTTAATATGGAAAACGTTAAATAAACGAATAGGTCATGCCAAGATTTTTATAAATTGCTACGCTTAGTAAATTTATACAAATCTTACTTTAATTATTATCTTGAAAAGAACGAATCAAATGCCTTAAGAATTATTAGATCGTGACGACCAGATAAACGAACGAAAACTATACTTTTACAATGAGGTAACTATTTTAGACACGACCGTCGAGGAAACGAAATATAAATAATATATTACACACCTTGCGTTTACTTTTTGATTTATTTATTTAACCAACCACCAAACTATTACAACTTTAAATCTAAATTTTTATCAACGTGTCGCGTTGACGTAACCATTAATCGGGAAACCCAAATACATTATCCTAGGCTAGTGGGTTATAGTCGTTAGGATAAACCGTAACTTCTTGGTCAAGCCGTTTCAGTTTCTGTTTCGTCTTGTACTCAATGTGTACATTCCCGCCAATCGTTCTTCATCATCAATGTGAGATTCATAGCCTCGCTTTTACAATTTCCGATGCTTTATATAAACCCCGAGGGGATACATCTGTTACAAAACTCATATACATACTCTTTAAATCATATAACAATGAGATTACTTATTCAAGAACTTTGTGATTCATAGTCTCGGCATTTTCAATCTATTATCAGTTTTTATAAACCCGCTATGGGAATACATGCTCGATTACAAACTTGGCGTATATTTTAACTACAGAACAATTACCTTTCCAATACTTTGGGAGTTCATATCCCTCTTATTACCACTTAATTGTTTTACAAACACACGGGGTGAATTACATTGCTTGTTTTACTATTGGAACAGAGTGTTTTTTTTAAATTGTTTCAAAGTGTTTTTAAAACTGTATGCTATCCAAGATTACTGCCTGAATATTATTGGCCTAAGTTACCTACTATTGCCAATTAAGTCCCTACTATATCATAGAACCTCCATGCTATGTAGTGAGCGCAGAGTGATGTGGATAATCTTCGGGACTGACAATTTTCCCCACCTGAATTCATGTCCCACAAGTTTACCATGGTGCATTTAACATTGAGAATACTTATAGGTTTGTTGGCAACATCCTATACATTTTGGCACAAACCTAGTAAAAGGCTTCGGGGTCAATGAGCTTAGTGCAATAATACAAAGTGTTTGGACATGATGAAATGAGTTTTCTCTTGTCTACCTTACCTATTTTTGGGACTATGGAATACGTATATGGTCCTCTATACTTGTTTTGGACTTCGGGAATATGACTTAGTCACCATTACTTCGATCTTGTGGTCCCCACTACTAAACATTACTTGATTTACTGAATCACTACTTGGATTTCGGATATAACACTTTGAAATACTGTAACGCTACCTTTCTTACAAAGACACTTCTTAAATTATTTCAATACTGCTTTTTACTTAAACCTATGAATTCACCAACATTATTGTTGACGTTTTAGCATGTATTTTCAGGTTACTATTTTGCTAGGGAGCATTGTTATCATTCGAGTCGCGCGATATATATTTTTGAAGGCTTAATAACTTGAGTACCATTCGATAACGTTTTAAACAAAATGTTTCTATTGCATTATAAATGGGATCCTTTGTAAACTCCCTAATTTTAATAAGTCAAAATGTGCAATTTAATCTAAAACGTCCTCTTTAGGTCGTTTTCCGTGACTTGTGTTTTGTGCCCTGAAGTAGCACCCCAACATTGCAACCATTCCGCTGCGTTGTCCTGATTTTTTTTGGGGGTGTTACAGATTGGTATCAGAGCTGAAGTCATAGAGAACTAGGTCGTTTTCAAAACCTAGACTATGACCATGTTTTTCAAAATATAGAGTCTTTCCTTGTTTCTCCGATATCCGTGCGCGCTTGCTCCCAGGTAACTTATATGCTCTCTTTTGCATCCCTACTACTATTACATGGATAATGAGTATTTAATACTAGACTATGATTTCGTCCTCTTACGTCTATCATATGACCTCTTACTATTTACCTTATATCGGTCTGTTATATAAATATTGATCACTCTGATTTTTCGCGTACTTTCTGATTTCTCATTTACTCTCTCAAACACCAATACTAGTTACTTTACCATTCGACTCCGAGTTGGAACACTCTTCTTATGCTTTTGAATCGCATATTTTGTTTAGTAATCCATCTTTTTGAAGCCTTCCAGTTGATGGGAGTACGTTAATTAACTTGTCACCTCATACGTGTCACCTTGGAGCACCTACCTTTAGAACACGACTTTTTACGTTCATTTTATTGATTGAATAAATCTTTACGTTCATTTTTGTTGACTACTTCTGCATTTGTTCGGATATTCTTGATACTTGTTATGACCTATCGCTTTACAAACAATCTCGATGTCAACCTATAGACCATTTTGTTGTCACCCTATGAGCTACTTCACGTTTACTTTACTGACTATTTCATTTCGTTATAAAACTATTTGATACATTTCCTACATCACACTATTTTGACGAAAATGAGCATTACATCATTGGACCTCAAATATACATAGCTTAATCACCTATGTATATTTGGTGCATAGACTGATTACCTATGCATTCAGGAAAGACCATGTCATGCTGAGAGTAATCACCTTAAAACCTACACCTCTTCATCAAACACAATTTCGGATGAAAAATCCGCATCTTTCTCCAAACCCGTACCTTCGTCAAGTGTCGCAA
>BQNB010108839.1:0-5000 GCA_026074375.1 Tanacetum coccineum | reverse complement strand
AATTTGGAATTCAACTTGTCTCGTTGGTGGTAATCCAGGCAAGTCCTCTGGAAAGACCTTTGGGTGGAAAATGGCGCGTGAGAGAGAGTGGTAGTGGGGATCGAGTACATCGGGTTGTGGGGAGTCTTTTTGATCTTCGCCGGATATGTCCGCCGGAAAACTTTTCCGGCGGCGGCGCAAGGTGGCCGGCGGTGGTGGTATTTCACCGGAGAAGAGAGTGGGAGAGAGAGAGTTGTATTATAAAAAAAAAATGTGTGTGTGTATATTAAGATGGAAAAATGAAAAAGAGTTATAAGATTTTTATAATATATATAAATTAAAATGGAAAAGTTATAATAGTTGGGGGGTTTAAGTGTAAAACATTTTTGTATACTTTTATAAATAATCGGTTTCGGTGACTCATTTGTAGCGACTTAACGACACGATTCAAATCTCAGAAAACTAAACTTGCTCCATTGTTTTTATAATCATTTTTCTGATAAAAATGATATTTTATTGATAATATATTCACAAAAATTATATAACATTAAATAAAATATCGTTATTTCATTTTGTGTGAGACGCGTTTCAAACGAATCCGACAAAATAGAAATAATAGGAGCAGCCATAACCTGCATAAGCAAAAGTTTATATAAATCCCCTTTATATGAAACCATGCAACGTGCAAGCAATTTCAAAAGATAAGCATGATACAAAATATGATATGGCAAAATGGAGTATAAAGTAATTATGGCAAAAGGATATATAATTTGAACTTATGTATATATATACATATAATACTATTATTATAAGATATATATGTAAGCAAGTAAGCATGTAAGATTACATACTAGTTATAGACCAGACCTAAATATACTACCTGGTTCTCTATAACCTTGGCTCTGGATACCAATCTGTCACACCCCCAAACGGGACCTGGACGGAATACGTGTCCGGGGGCGTGACGTCATAATATACATCACACAAGATACAAAGAACGACCTCTAAGGGTACGTTTGAAAATCCAACATCGTTGCATTAATTAAAATAGTTAAGGTTTTACATAAGTTCAAAGATAATATGCGGAAGCGAATAATAGTTTTAGAAATTTGACAACGATGTTAAAACAGTAGATAATAGATCTTGAAAATCGGTCCAATGCATGGCAACACCATATAGCAAGCAAAGACATCCACAACTAAGCACCTGAGAAAAACATGCTAAACGTCAACATAAAGTTGGTGAATTCATAGGTTTGAATTTAGTATTAAAAGTGGACCACAAGTTCACAGTACGCATGTGACAGTTATAACAGATACAACTTCACATAAAAAGTATTTACTGTTGCGCTAAGCTCATGACACCGAAGCTCAATTAAAAGAAGCATATTATATGCCAAACAAGAATTTATTTGCCCTAAAGGTATCTGACCACGGTCACCTATGAAATCCAGACATGGTATATATCCGTAAATAGGAGCCATCCCCCCCGTGGGTAGTGAGCGCTTTACTCACAACACCTAATAGGGAAAAATTAGGTTCCAATAGATCTATTTTATTAATAACACTCGCGCTTATTAAACCAACCAGTCGGCTCAAGAAATTAATGTTCATGATATTTCAGCATCAGATGGATTAATTACTGCAACTAAGGCACACGTAATCAGAAAAGGTAATGCAAAGTAACCTGTGTCCATATTTTTAATAAGCAGCAATGTTTCACTCCCCAAAGTAAGTAAAGTAAAAGTCATAAAAACGTGGGCTATGAACTCACATAAGCAAAAGGAGAGGTATAATTCAAGTCGAAGAGATATAACGCCAAGATGTCCCACTCGCGACCTAAAATCAATGACGGTCTTAGGAAGCAAAAAGCATACAAACTTAACAATTTTATAAAAGAAAAGACATCCATGGGTGTTTGTGCTTTGGTTTGATTAACAAAACATGACTAATTAAAATCATAGAGTTTTTCGTTAAGTTTTGGCGTTTAACCAAAAATTGTCATTTTTAGTAAGTTTCTATTTTAGGAAAGTTTTTAGTTTCGCGACGTTAATACCGTCCCCTATGTTTTCTAAATCCATATTTCCATAAACGCACTAGGGAAACCTAAACGTCTAGCCTTTATGTCTACCTCGCTAATATTTACCAAACTTTCTATTTTAGGAAACCTTTACGCTTTTCTTAAAATATGTTAACGACGTTTCAAATGATCCCAATCAATATAAATATGTTACTATATGTTTCGCTAATGTTTTAAAAGCTCAAATATGACCGAAAGTATTCGAAAACTCATTTTACTATTCACATCAGCACCTATATTAATTATTTTGCCGAAAAATGTTTCAAGTTTCATTTCGCTATATCTTGGTCATTTTAAAACCGTTTTTAGTGTGTAATATATGAAAACCTATCTACTCGAAACAAGCTTTCCAAATACTACCTTCTCGCCTAATGGAAACATTTTTAGGTCGACCAAAACCCCAAAATAATTTCGGATCAGCAACATCATTTTTCGTAAAAGATTCAAAAAATTCCACCAAACTTCACAATAGTGCCTAATCTAGCCTAATCTCCATTCACAACTAATCCACAACAAAACCATACCTAAAACTATCCTATTCATTTCTATTGTTGCAACTCACTTTTAACTCACCTTACCACAATCATAAAGTCATAAACATGTTACTTTCATTTTTATAAAAGATGTCAAGATGTTATTTCATTTGTTTTTGAAAAATCAATACAAACACCATATGGATCATAGATCTATGCAAGAACATAAACATATGTAGAATGAAAGTAGAAATAAAAGTATAAGTTTCAAGATAAGCTTACAAAATGAAGAACAAGCTTAAGAAAACACAAGGATGAAGATAAAAGACTTGGATCTTGAAAAACCCCAAATAATAACCAAACCCTAATTTGAAGATCTTGGAATAAACCCTTAAATCAATGAACCAATACTTCAAACCACCTTAGATGATCTTATAAATGAACCTAGTATACTTTTATCTTGCTAGAAATCAAATATATTGGAACCCTAAAAGGGGTGTTTGTTGCCGTGAGCAAACAAGAAGAAAGAGGGAGAGAAAAGAAATTTTGGAGACTATGAAATAAAGAGTAAAACCCTAAGTTAGGAGTATGCAAGGTATTTATAGGAAAGGACTATGTTAAGGGATCATGACAAGTCAACAAGTGTAAAACTAATGGCTAGGTGACCAACACATACCAAAAGTATGTGTGGGTGGGGGTTCGGACGCAACTAGCACAGGGGAGGTTCAAGCCTTGATCAATAGTTAACCAAATTAAATAAAATGCTTAGTGGAGTTGTAGTCCTACATGGGTGAGTGAATAAAAAAGGGTGTAAGAGTCACATGAATATGCATGGAAGATGAATACAAAGAAGTCCCTTTCTTGCATGTGATGGTGTTTTATTTTGGAATTCAAATTTGTTAGCCGTGTTTTTATTAAAGTGATGGTCATTAAATATTCCCGAGCCTTGTATAAGTAAATCGTAGTTTACGGGAATTTATTGTATAGTAGTAAATTCGATGAGTGTTTTCATGGTGAATTGTGACGTGTATAAGCGTTATGTGGGTCCTTTAGTTGTCGGGCTCAAGACCTAGTTTTGGGTTTATGTATCCAGGATTCCTACCGCCATACAGACAACGACAACCACATAGAATAGTCCACTATGTTAACTAAATTTATAGCTCTATCCATGTGTGGAGAGGGAGTATGCCTTTCATTTTTTCTGTTTATGAACATGTAATCAATTTTTCTTTTTTTACCTTTCATCTCTCTAAAATTCATATTCTTTCTTATTTTTGTGTTTGACGTGTGATGAAATGTTATCATAAGAAAAGTGGTATCAAGAGCAAGGTTGGAGTGTTGTATTTGGTTGTGCGGTTAATCTTTTTTTAAGCTTATCCTCGGTATTTTTGTGTAGTTTCAGCTCGTCATAAAGTCAATTTATTAGTTTTTCTAGTTGCATCTCTCGTAGACTAATATAAATAATACAAGGACTCCGTGAGTTCCTTTTTTGATTTGAGTTTTTTACCGAACGAGAGGTGAAAAAAACATCATACAAATACATCTGAACGAGAGGAAACTGATGTTTTCAAACGAGAACTTCATCGGGTGTGGATATAAAAAACTGTTCGCATAGATATACAACCGTAAGATCCAGGATACTAACTTTTTAATGGACTTTATCGAACGAGTTGTCCATCTCTATAGGTGATTATTCGAACGAGCGCAAGATCTTTTTGAAGGACCATCTGAAACGAGTGAGAAATTCTTCAAGGAATACAAATCTAAATTTATCATATTTAAATCAACTTTATTACATCAATATGCTCCTATATCTGACCTATCTAACCCCCTCGTCCCGTACGAGCAGATCAACTCTTAAAGGATCCGAACTAATTTTTCTTTTATGGCAACTAGAACCTGATCAGACTCAGTGAATCCTGAAACGAGAGGATAAATCGAATAAGTTGAAGGACGAAAATACCTAGAGTAAACCCGATATTATGAAAATTCGACTTTCCATCGAACTAGTTGATCGAACTAGCGAAGGACCGAACTAGAGGATCGATCTAGAGGATCGAACTAGTTGAACCGATCGAGAGGATCGAACTAGTTGAACCGATCGAGAGGACCGAACTAGCGTCGACCGATCTAGCGAGGACCGAACTAGCAAACGACCGAACTAGCGACGACCGAACTAGCGACGACCGAACTAGCGTGAACCGAACTAGTAAATTTTTGTTTTACGGTTTTTTCTTGATTTTGTAAAATCCCGTAAAAGATTCCACTTCTTTTCACGGTTTAAATCATAGATTTGTAAAATCCCGTGAACGTTAATTGATTTAAATCCACAACAACAAATCACTTTACCCACTAAAGATCCTTGTTTATCATTTCACATCATTTTGTTTGCAATGTCGACTCAACAAGATATTTATGCAGCCGGTTCTGAAAACCGCCCTCCTATGCTTAACAAAGAGAACTACGTTC
>BQNB010108838.1:1722-22876 GCA_026074375.1 Tanacetum coccineum | reverse complement strand
ATTCCCATCATTAAGGTAAGATGGAAATCTAAACGAGGTCCTGAGTTTACCTGGGAACATGAGGACCAATTCAGGCAAAAGTATCCACATCTCTTCACCAAGACCGCACCGTCGTCAAGTGCCGCGTCTTAAGCCTTGAGGACAAGGCTCATTTAACCGGGGAGACTATAACACCCCATGTTTTTCAGGTTATATTTTGATCCTCGTTGTTTCATTTTCCTTTTTAATTATAGGGTTTGTGAGTTTACTCCCGTTTAAACCACACTAGTTAAATCGCGTAGGCATCAAAAAGTTATCGTTTAGCTAGAATTGTAACCTAAACTCATTAAGACCTTACTTGATCTCTCCATACTCATTATTTAATTTATTTTTCACTACAAGAAAGTTACTTGGCCACGCTTATTTAGTTCTATCAAGGTAAAAATCCATTAGATATAACCTACACCAAACTTAACTTTTGTAAATTTAGGGGCTAAATAAAACCTAAAAATAAAACTCATGTATTCCTACAAACTAGCATGAATGCCGACCCATCTTCTCCTATGACTACATATATTCACGTTTGAATTTTTCTAGATAAGCACAAGTATTCCAACCCCTCTTTATACTCCTTAAACCACCGGTTAAAAGCCCACACCCATTCTCTCCTTAACCCATAAACACTCGTGAATATATTGACTGCTTTTCTCATCGGTTTTACCCCCAAGCTTAACACAGTAATCACCTTTAATCTACTATGCCTTGACTATGTAAAACCCAAGTATTCTTTACCTTGAATGGGATTACACAAGAATGTGACTCAAGAATTAAACACTATGCATGCCTTTCAAGTGTGCATAAAGGACCGGGTTTGCTTCCTTTAAAAACACAGCAACAACAGCATTATTAGTATCAAACTCCATCTCCTCTCACTTTGGTTTTTCTGGGTTTCGATTCATACACAATACTCAAACAAGCCCACACCTTTTTCTTTGTATCTTCATTATACACCAAAACCTTGAAAACCCTAAACCCTATTCGTCCCCTTTGGGTTTTCTGATTGATCGAAGTTTCAACAAACAAGAGGAGTTTTTGGGTTGTTACAAGTACGAGTGGAAGACAAAGTGTGGTGGGGAGTTTGGTAATAGTTTGGGTAACGAGTTTGTTTCAAAGCCAAACAAGGGTTTTCTTTGGTTTAGAGTTAGGGTTTTCGATTGAGTTCGAAGCAATAACCCAACCCTCCTCAACATTGTGAGTCTCCTGTCCCTACTACTTATTTATGTATGCAAATTCTTACGTCATAGATGTGTGCTTGAATTCGTTTGAAAACAAAAATCTATTTTCTGTTGTTTTAAGATATGGGACGAACATATAATGAAACCCATAAAACGCATTTAGTAATTAATAAAACAAAGTGTATGTTATTATAAATCCATGTATTAGACTCTCCTTGAAAGTTTAATATATACTTGTGAAAGTTTGGTCGAGTGTAAGTTAAAAACAAACGCGACTTTCCCATTTACTTGTGTGACACAAATAGACATATGGAACCTATAACGCTACCCTAAGTATATGAAGAGGCTGATAAAACTTGAACCATAGTATGCGGATATAATAGGCTTATGATCATAGTCCTTTGAAAGCTTAAGCTTATTAATTAGATTGAAAGAAAATGCATAGGTTAGATATATGTTAAAACGCAGCCCACTATGACTTTATGCATGATATTCGATACCTAAGATTGGTCATGAAAATCTACACTTTGTCTATATTAAAAATAGGACATGTAATGAGTAAGTTGCCCCTGAAGTCATTTATTTTCGTCAAGTAGATAAAAAGTTATAAGACCTCGAAGTTATACGTGTAACACTGTCATGTTACCCCTCTTTTGCAAACAGCTAGCGAACGTCTTTTCATTGAATTATTGTGTCAATTCTACTAGCCGAAATAACGAACCAAGTTTTGTTAAATAATGTCCAAAGTGCTAGCTTTAATTTGGAATAGGAATCACCTTGTTTCGTTAATATTCTGCTCGTAGTTCGCGTGTACATATGGCTGCTCGTCACAGGTGTCAACAATCTGTCGAACACCTTATGTGCACTCAGACAGCTTTGCCCAACGCACACCCCTACCTTTTGACCCACTTTCGAACCAGTTATCGACCCCGTCATGAAAAAGTTATAAAAGATGAAAAATAGCCAATATGCCATAGATTATTAAGGTACTTTTATTTTATTCTAACGTTGAGTATCGAGACTACAAACTGACTTTAAAAGTCTGACCAGCAAATGATATAAGCTGAAATAACTCATTATTTTTCTAAGTGTAAAACTGCCTTGCGACCAACGCATGTTTAGTCCAGTTTTTAAACGTCTTAAACAGACTTTTTAGAACAAAACTTAAAAGAAGCAACAGTGTAGACGACCCAGCTATGATTTCAAATTGCTTTTACTTTTCATATCGTCAACTAACAAACCTAGTTAATTTAAGTATAAAACTTCTAAGACAACTCATGTTTAAAACCTTCGTAATATATATGCTAAAACTCCAATAGAAACTTCAATGTTTCATCCTATTATTTTCGCACTTAGTAACCAAACCAAAGGGACTCGATACTAAAATAACATTTTAATGTATGAAGAATAAGTTTCTTTAGTTTCCTAAATGTCCGAAGTCGTAAATTACATACTTATGGTTTGACCGCGTTGACCCGATAAAGTTGATCATTTTTTTAATCGAGAAACTATTTTCAAACGTTATTATTTTAAATAAAGTTCAAGCACACACTAGGGACAAGATTGAAAGTATTTATATTATTATTTTTCCGTTTAGTGAATATGTATTATTTATTCATAGGTTACGGATAAAGCCTTTTGCATCATTTTTCATGCCACTACTTTGCTTCTACGTTATCATTACTTGATGTGAGTTTATAGTCCCGATCTTTTATACTTTTTCAATCATTTATCAAATCTTGGAGATGAGATCATGTTTGTTTTACAAACTGAATGCAAGTACATTTTAAATTCAAACATTATGAGTTTGCCTAAGTAGCTATAACCCACTATGCCCATCATCATGAACTGTTAATTGCATAGATGTAATTGTTAATTGCATTATGCGAGCGCGGATGTTATGAATAGATCTATTTGGGATTAACATCCCCGTTCAGGCAAGTAGCACTTGCTAGTTTACCAGTTGGCCAGAAACGACGAATGTATACCATTTAGAATCATAGATGTTACGGGTTGAACATCTACATTAGGCAAAGTCATTTATATGTATTTGATATACATACATTGTTTAGCTTCAGTGTCATGAGCTTAGTGCATTTTGTAATACATTTTTGTGATACTGTATTTGTTACTTTATTACAGGGAAATCTTGCTATCCGCTTCATTAAATTTATAAACCTATAAATTCACCAACATTATTGTTGACAGTTTAAACATGTTTTCTCAAGTCAATAAGGTGCAAGTCATGGATACATTAGATGGTCATCTTTTGAAGTCATATTATCATAAAGATTTGCATGCATTACATTTTGGGATATTGTTATGTTGTGAAATCTTTACTTTTTCAAGTTAAACAAGTTAAGCCCATGAGCTTTTGTAACGAACCATTTATTAAATCCAATGTATCAGCTTTTAAACGACTTCTATAGAGGCCGTTATCATATCTTGTGCTATTGATCTATGAAGTAATACCCCTAGAACATCATATTCCGCTGTGGCCCATTTTGGGGGTGTTACAATTTGTAAGAACTTTTATTTTATGCTATTCTCTTTCTCTCTCTACAAGTGCCATCCACTCTCTTTCTCTCTCTAGATTCTTATAGAAATACTTGATTTGTGATATCATCAATTGGTATCAGTCACCATGGGGTGATTGTATGAGTTTTGTGTGCGTTTTTTAAATCAAAATGTGCATTTTTTATGGTTCGCACGCTTTTCATAAACTCAAAATTTTTGTTGCTTAAAACCTTAAAGTTTGTGTTTTTATGATAGTACTAGCCTAGATATAGTTAGTTGTACAAAATGTTTGGATCAAAAATGTCAAAAAGTGTGGTTTTTAAGTGATTTAAAAGTTGGTTTTCCAAAAAAGTTTGAATATTGCGGTTTATGTTTGAATACTGCGGTTTATGTTTGAAGACTGCGGTTTATGTATGAGTTTTGCGGTTTATGACATTGTTTCTGCGGTTTATGACATTGTTTTTGCGATTTATGACATAACTTGTTTCTGCGGTTTATGTTCTGCGGAATAAGTAATTTACAGGTTCATTCTTCTGCAGTTTATGTCATTTTAAAGAAACGAAACTCTGCCAAAATTGTCATAATTCTGCGGTTTATGACATAGGAAATTTCTGTGGTTTATGTCTTATCTTTATTCTGCGGAATTCGGTGCTTATTGTTGTTTTCTCTGTGGGTTTTGACAATTTAATGAACTATGGAAACTTTTCCAAAAATTTTCTTAGATTCGCTGTTTATGACATAAGTATTTCTGCGGTTTATAACATAAGCATTTTTTTCTGCAGTTTATGTTTGCTATACTTTCTGCGGAATAAGTAATTTTCTAACTTCAAGGTTATTTTTACGGTTTGTCTTAGATTAGTACAATCCCGTGAAATACTCACTCATTTTCTCGGTTTAATCAAGATTTGTAAAATCCTATGACAATAACAAAGACTCAATCACTTATAACAAACAACACTTTAACACAATTCTCATCCTCTACTGAATCGATCTAATCATCTCATTTCACATCTCAAGTTATTCAAAATGACTAGTTTAGCAGAACATATGATTGAAGCATGTGCTAATAACCATCCGCCAATGTTGGAAAAGTCAATTTATACTGTGGGCGAGTATATGGTGCTTACATATAAGTTAAGGAATCATGGTCGAAATGATGCTTAATCAGTACTAAATGGTCCCACTTGGCTTATCCTTGCTATCTATGGGTTATGGTGTTTACAAGACTCAAGTTATGAATAACTCTCAAACAAAGAAAAACTTCAAGATGATTGTGATCTTCGTGCTACGAATATTGTTCTTAAAGGTCTTCCACCATATATCTATGTTCTTGTTAACCATAATGAGGTGGCTAAATAAATTTGGGATCAGGTCAAGTTACTCTTGCAAGGCATCGAACTGTCATACCAGGAACGAGAGTGTAAGCTATACAATGAGTTTGATAAGTTTGCTTCCATTAAGGGTGAAACACTTCAAGACTCTTAACATTGCGGTTTTGCTTAAACTATATGAATAAAACAAAAGGCACTTACACATCATTGGAATAATAATGTAACAAGTCCAAGTTAACTTCAAATTCCTGAATGGTCTTCAACCTGAGTGGAGCAAGTTCGTGACTGGTGTCAAGTTAGAAAAGAGTATGTATACTACTAATTATGATCAGCTGTATGCATATCTTAGCCAACATGAGGGACATACAAATGAAGTACGCTTAATGCGTAAAAGGTATCCGAGTCCACTTGCATTGGTTGCTACTCATCATCACATCTCTTCTTATCCAAACAACAACTCTCAATACAACACTTCTCAGTATCAACAACAGTTGTCATTACCTTTTCCACAGACTTATAACTCTTCAACACGATCACAGGTTTTTCAAGCACCTCATCATCCACAACAGTATCAGGCTCCAATCAGTCATTTACCAACCTCGGTTCCTCAACATGCCTATCAAGCCCCATCAATGTCATAACAACCACTAGCATAGTTTCCTTAATTAGACTCCAAATTTGTTGTTCCATCATTTTTACCTGGAGATGATCCAATTGCTAGCTTGAACAAAGTAATGGCATTTCTAAGTACAGCAATTGCTTTATGTTTCCTACTACCAACAATCAACTCAGATCATCTTCCAACCTAATAAATCAAGCTACCATTTAGGATGGTAGAGTTATAGTTCAACAAGTTCAAGGAAGACAAAGGCAGGGTTATGATGGTAATAGTTCAAAGAGCAATGCTACAACTTCAGGGGTAAAAAAAATGGGGGAAATAATGTCGCAGGTCAAGCAAGGGTTGTCAAGTGTTATAATTATCAGGGAGAAAGGCATATGGCTAGACAATGCACTCAGCCAAAAAGGCCAAGGAACTCAGCATGGTTCAAGGAAAAGTTAATGCTGGCTAAAGCATAAGAATTTGGTCAATATCAGATGACGAGTAGTTAGCATTCTTAGCAGATCTAGGAATTCTAGTTGGACAAGATAATCAAACAACAATGCCAATTAATGCTGCTTTCCAGACTGATGATCTCAATGCTTTCGACTCAGACTGTCATGAAGCACTAGGGGCACAAGCAGTTCTTATGGCTAACTTCTCCAGTTATGATTCAGATGTCTTTCGATGTACCAATTCTAAAAACTTTATCAAAATAATTCTATCTTGATATGTTGTGTTCAATGGGAGCTTTATTCTGAACAAACCTAACTTTCTATCTCATATCATATATTGACAATAACAAGTGATAGCAATATATCGCGTAATAATATTTGCAAGAGACAGAGGAAAAGAAAGTGCACATGTTCAAACTAATACTTCTTTTGAATATAAACAAAATGCCATCCCATGATAATGTTTGTAATTTGATGCATCAGGTATCTGTTCAAGTTGCTAAATGTCTATTGTAATCTAAAAACATAAGGACATTAGATGCATCCTTATACTGGCTGAGCTTGATAAGATATATAAGGAAACGAGTCAAAACTTTTGAAACAATACTTAATGTTGATTTAAGCAGTCGTGGCATTGTGATAAATTTAATTGATTCACAATTAGGATGACATGATTCGGAATTAGAATAGGAGTGCACCCTTAATCAATAAAATTGACTCACTTTAAACAGGACTCTTTCTAAACACATCAAGGAGGAAAGGGAAGCGTTATTGCAAACACTCACTGTTTTTAAAAAAAGAATCCAAGAAAAAGAGAAATAAATACGGGACAAGGAAATGGGTTTAGAAAAGAAAATAAAAGCAAACTGGATGGTATTGATTTATAAATGTGTTAATCTGTGCAAACAATGCACATGCTACGGCGGTTAACCACAAGTTTTTTATGATGATGTCACAAACAAGCTCTTGGTATCAAACTCTGTTTTATTCTTAGAAGCTTCAGCGGATATTAAGCAACGTGTTTGTATGATGGTAGTGTGATATCTAAGAAACATGATGTGATTTCTGTGATGGATGAAGAAGAGACTTTGATGTTAGTAGAAGAAAAAGTCGATCAAAAATGTTTGCAAAACAAAATGACCCAATTTCAAAACAAAAGAAAATTAATATTTCTCTGATTAATTATATTGAGTTGAATAATTTGGCTGAAGATTTTGGAAAGTGTTTTTTTCCTCGGAAGGAATTGTCTACTATAACAAGCTTTCTGGTTACCGATTTCAAACCCTATTTTTGAACAACTTGTTGTTCAAACTACACCTGTTAGAACGGAAGCTCCTAGTGAACTCCCAAAAGTAAGTATGGTTAAGACAAGTTTTCAAAAACTAAAAAAATCATCTTTCTAGTTTTGACAAGGTGATGAAAGTAAGAACCACACCTGATGCAATAACTGAGGGGTCATAGGGTTTTGAACACACAAAGGCGGTTTTCAATCAAGAAATAATTCCATTTAATAAAACCTTAAGGTATTTATTTAAAGATATTGATAATGGTCTTCATAGTGAACTTAACAAGATGAAAACAATTTTTAACCAAATGGAAACTGCTATAGAACATTGTTCTATAGACAAGAAGTGTTTTGATATTCAAAAGAAAGAACTTTTCTTGAAAATGATCGACTCTTAGAACATATTATCTATCAAGATGTTATGAATATTCTGATGCATGCTGATTCTATACCTGTTAATGTGTTATCTGCCAATCATAAATGTCTTGTGAATTATAATCTTACAAGTGAGCAGTTGATATAGGAAAATGATCACTTATTTGAACTTCTTTTATCTCAAGATATAGTTCACATCTGTGTAAATTCTCTTGCTACCCTTACTAATTATGCTAAAATGGAGAAGGATTATATTGATAAATACAGTGAGAATCTTATGCTAAAGGCTGAGCTTGCCAAAAAGGAACAAATGATTGAAAAGAAAATTTTTAATGAAGTTGTACTCAGATGTTCACGACTTGAAAATCGTAATGTTAATCTTGAACTTAAATTACAACATCAAAAAGAGAGTTTTCTGCATAATAGACCTTTAAACAATCAAAATGCTCCTGAAATTCTAGAATTTTTCAAAATAAATGAATGGCAAGCTAAGCTAGTTGCAAACGATGTCTCAATTGCTAATTTGAGAAAACATATTGAGAGTTTAAAAGGCAAAAATGTAGTTGAAAAGGCTGCCCAACCAAATAATGACAAGGTTATTACACCATGATTGTTTAAGCTTGATTTAGAACCACTATCTCCTAAAGTATTGAAAAACAGGGATGCTCACATAGACTATATTAAGCACACTCAAGAAAATGCTGACATTCTTCAGGAATTAGTCAAACACGCTAGGGCACTTAGACCTTTAGATAGTGATTTAGACTATGTCTATAAGTATGCTAAACAAATTCAGGAGGTGCTAGTTTATGTTACAACCACATGCCTTAGTTTACCAAAACCTAGTGAGAAATTGGTTGCGATCACACCATTGAACAAAAACAGGAAAGTTAGGTTTACTAAACCTGTCACATCATCAAGCAACACTCAAATACAGGTAGATTCCCATAAAACACAAGATTCTAACAAACCCGTGTTGCCTTCTACAGGAATGAAGAGTTCTACTAGGGCTAGCAGATCACAGCATTCAGGCAGTACCAAGAACAATAGGATCTCACAAACCACCAGTAGCAACATAAAGAATAAAGTAGAAGACCACTCTAGGAACGTTAAATCTAATTAAAATAAAACGAATCGTGTTAGTAAACCTATCTGTAATGTGAATGTTAAGCATACAATGTTGAATGCGAATTTAGAATTAATTTATGTTAAATGTAATCAATGTATATTTGATGCAAATCATGATGTGTGTTTTCTTGAATTTGTTAATGAGGTGAATGTGCGTTCTATATCTAAATCTGCTAAGAGTAGGAAAAGGAAGAAAACTTAGAAACCTAATGGTAAAATATTCACTGATATTGGTTATAGGTGGAAACCTATAGGACGAACCTTCATACTAGCTGGAAATACGTGTCCTTTATCTAGGATCACCTCCACTAAAGTAGAGCCTCTTAAGGAAACCACTACAAAACCAATAACTAATCATAATCCAGAGATTAAGATATACCGTAGGAAAATCAAAGTTGCAAAATCGGTAGATTTGAGCAGTGAACCTAGTATCTTAGGATCTAGGCCTTCTAACATCTCGGAACCCAACCAACATTGGGGATCTACTATTTTTAATTCTCTATCTACTTCTCTTGTCAATTTCAGGTTGTCTAAATTGTTCTTTGGTATTTGGACTCTGAATGCTCCAAGCATATGACAGGAAACCGCTTTCAGCTCATCAACTTTATTTACAAATTTCTGGGTTTCGTCATATTTGGTAATGATCAGATTGCAAAGATAATGGGTTACGGTGACTACAAGCTAGGTAATGTTACAATCTTACGGGTTTACTATGTTGAGGGTCTCGGGCATAATTTCTTCTTCGTGGGTCAATTTAATGATTCGAATCTTAAAGTCATATTCCGGAAACACACTTGTCATGTTCGGAATTTAGACGGAACTGATTTAATTTCTGGATCCCGAGATACAAATTTGTACACCATTTCACTAGGTGATATACTACATTCTTCTCTGATTGTCCTGGAAGATATGATGTGCTCCTCTCCATTTGTCTCTTGTCTATAAGCGTTAAAGACCAGTCTTGGTTATTCATTGAAGGTTTTAAACTTCGACTATATACTTACCACTGGCCAAACAAGGACTGGGGTCTGAGGGCTGTCCATATTAAAGTTTCAGAATGATCCATTATGTTCTGCATGTGCTCGAGGGAAAAGCAAGAAACACTCCTATAAACCTAAAGCTGAAGACTCCATTTAAAAAAAGCTCTATCTGTTGCACATGGACCTTTGCGGGCCAATGAGGATTCAAAGTATCAATAGGAGAAAATACATACTGGTTATTGTTGACGATTACTCTTAGTTTACTTGGTTCAAAATTCTAAGATCGAAGGATGAAGTTCCAGAGTTCGTGATTAAATTTCTCAAAATTATTCAAGTTCGTCTGAATGTGATGGTCCAAAATATCAGAACCGATAACGGCATAGAGTTTGTCAATCAGACCCTAAGAGCTTACTATGAAGATGTCAGAATCTCACACCAAACATCGGTTGCTCGCACTCCATAACAAAACGGTGTTGTCAAAAGACAGAACCAAACTTTAGTGGAAGCTGCACGCACCATGTTGATATTTTCTAAGGCTCCGTTATTTCCTTGGGTAGAGGCAGTTGCGACATCTTGTTTTACACAAAACCACTCATTAATTCGTAAACGTCACAACAAAACACCGTATGAACTTCTCCATGACAAGAAACCCGGCTATCTTCATGTGTTTGGTGCTTTATGTTACCCCACTAATGATAGTAAAGATCTTGGCAAGTTAAAACCTAAAGCAGATATTGGAATCTTCGTCGGCTATGCTCCTGCAAAGAAGGCTTTCCGAATCTACAACAAGAGGACCCGTAAATCATTGAACTAAATTCATGTTAAACTTGATGAGGTGACGCAATGGCTTCTAAAAATTCGGTTCAGACCCGGCCTCCATTTTGACATATTGAAAACCAGTTGTGGAAACTAGAAGGGGGGTTAAATAGTTTTTACCGTTTTAAAATTAAAACTTAGATTGTCGACTTATGTGAATTCAAGAGATATACACAAGTGTATATGATAGCGATGCAATAAATAAATAAACTAACAACAAAATATAAGCAAGTAAAGATAAGAAAGATCAAACCGATGACACAATGATTTATAGTGGTTCGGCTACGAAGCTCCTCTTCGCCCTACTCCACTCCCCAAGTACCCAACTTGAGAGTTATCTTCACTATGTCAACAAGCTCCCTTTAGGCGGAGAAAACCGTACACGTCGCTTACACTTTTTCCGGTACTAAGCTAAATACCGAGTTCTACTTCGAGATAGAACCAATCTAACACACTATGTATTTTGAGGCCTAAATACTAACCTATCATACACATATGATACACACAACACACAACACAAGATATACAAGATGAATGATTATCACAAACGTGATGACACAACTAAACTATTAACACTTGAAGCTTGACGTCTTCTTGAGTGTTCTTCACTAAAGAGTAGAATGAGTTGATCACTTGTAATGGATTATGTAACAAGTATAATGATCAAAGAATATAAAAGATAAAAGATGTATGTGAAAAATATTTGTCAAGAGTTGTTTTAAAATGAAGACTTAAGGTTGCTATTTATAGGCAAACCTTTAAAATTCAAATGTTGTCCCAGACAGTTGTGCTGTGCGACCCACGGATCCACCTATTGCTGGATCCGTCCTATGTATTTGGTGGATCCGTTGGTGGCGCTGGGACAACTATTTGTCATTTTATGATTAACCCCAAATCTATACAAAATATTGTTTTGTACTTATTAAAACTAGTTTAATAGATTCTTCTAGAACAAAATATTTCTTATCACCAATAAGGAAAGATTTTCTAGATTTAAGAAGATTTAGAAAGATTTAGAAAGATTTGGAAAGATTTGGAAAGATTGTTTCCACCTATGGTTAATCTTATTTTTTTTTACATGATTAATATAACTAGCTTATAATTAATCATGTGTTAACTTAAATTATCTGATTAGGAAGGGTTTATGCAAATGATAATATTTTTCTTTGATCATTAACTATGTTTAATAATGCCATATTCATACCTTAAGTGATTTGTCGTCGTCAAGTAAACTTTCAACTAAATAACTTGTTTACGTAAACTTTTACGTAGTATGACATTATATTTGTTAGTATCAAAACATGAAGATCATTAAATATAAATATCGTTTTACGCGAATATATGCATTAACAAGTATCTCTCTTTACCTCAACCTTATCTTTAGAGCACACCACCCAAAAAAACATCCACAAACTTTCACTATTGCACCTTTATCTCCATTTGAGTGTCCTTACTAAAAATACCACTACATATCAAAAGACAACAGTCAAAATAAATTAATGCAATTGTATTATCAAATCACAACAATGTACAGAAATAGAAAACTTCAACACTTTATTGATCACATTAACACAATACAAACACAACACAGTAGCTTCCACTAAACTGTGCCAACAAAAGTAAAAACATACAGAATAACATCACATGAGTGCTAGTCCTATTGATACCACTTATAGAAAAAAAAATCACATCAACTGTAACTCCACTTTTGTTCAAATCACTAACAATCTTGTACCACTATCCAATCATCAAATCTTTTATAAACAAATTTCAACACACCAAAATAAAAAAATCCAAAAAGTTATCAAACAACACACCTTTTTTATTGGCCAACGTAACATAACACAAACACTAATTACATAAAAACATAACGACACTTACTCAATAGCAGATCAACATAAAACAGACACATATTAAATGAAGAGCCGAGGTGGTGTCGAATGTATAAGAACATGTAGTTGACACGGTTTTAGAGCATTTAGATTTCATTCCTTGTGGTGCTACAACATTGACAAAACATGTTGTGGAGGTGAGGCATGTCATTTAGATGAACAAAATCCAAGATGTTTGGAGGATTGGGAAAATCTTGATTTCCAAGATTTGGTGGTGGATGGTGAATGTTTTCAAGTGGAGGTGCATTGTTGTGGAGGAGAGGTGTGTTGTTGTTAATGTTAACAAACAAAGGTTGGGTTGATGGCAATGGTTCAAATCTGGGTGGTGGGTTTTTGAAAACTGGGAGGTGGTTTTTTTTTCTTTTTTTTTTTTTTTTTTTCTTGAGAGACATGTAGTGGTGGAGATGGATTAGAAGGGCCCGGTGGCCAATTATCCATGGTTTGAGCATAGGGATCATTTGGTGACATTTGAGGTGGAGGAAGTTCTTGAGGTTCTAGTTTTATCGGAATGACAAAACAAAGTTTAGGTGGTGGTGCAACGTGAGTTGGTGTCGGAGACTCACTTGGTGATGATGAAGAGGTGTAGTGTGTGCTTTTGCTAGAGATGGATTTTGATGGAGCTTGAGGTGGTGAAAGAGATTTCTTTCTAGGAGGAGGTGAAGGAGTTCTCTCATTTGGTTGTTCCTCACTTGAGGATGTGAGATTGACATAGTTTGGATACTTGACACTCATTCTTGTGGTTTTTCTTTTGAAGTTTGGTGAATTTATTTTGGATGAACTAGTCATAGTGATGAACTAGTAAGGTTGTATATGATAAAAGCGGTGAAGTTGTGAAGAAAATGGTGTTTGAGGATGATGATTATAAGGAGAAATTGGTGATATGAATTGTATAATGGTTTCCTCTAGATTTATGGAGAAAACTTGTTATATCCTAAGGTTTAAGATCCCACATAGTATCATATAGCATGGTTATAAGATAAAGTAGAAAAAGTTAAAAATCAAGAAAATTCAAATTTTGGCGCCTGGACTGAGTGAGCCACAGATCCACCAAAACAACATACGGCTCTACCATATGGTAGATCCGTGGGTCGCAGTTTTCAACAAAAACGACCAGAACATCAATTTGCACCCAAAACACAAAACAAATTATCATGCAAGTATCATTATCTTCTACCAAATGTCATTAATATGATAACAATATCCATAAAACATAACAACATATGGTGGGTACTAAGTTTTAACATACATAGATCAAAGTTTTCAATTCATCAATATCCTAATATGGAAACCATAACCAAGGATTCAAAATACCACATATCACAAGAACATTTAGGCATAAGACAAGCATAATCATTTTTGCTTCTCTGAGTACTTGGCGATGGTGCCAACATAGCGATTCAAGCATTTAAACATTCCTCTCTTCTCTCGTTGGGCTTTGGTTAAATCCTCACTATCGGATAGTTCATCATAGAACTCGAGAAAAGATAGTGCTTCATTGTCATCGAATGATGAAGATGAAGAGGAGATGACCGAGGAAGAGGCAATTCTCTTTCCCTTTTCTTTGCAAGGATTTCTTGAAATGTCTAGAGGATCCATGACATGTTCATGAAGTGTGAACCTAGCAATTGTGACAATGGCTTGAGGGTTTGTGGTAAGGATATGATTGTAAAGACGGGTAAAAAGCATGGCAAAAGGCATGGGGCCTTTGCGTTTGTTTGTGAATTCCTCCATTAGATAAATGATCAGCGTAGTTGAGTTAAACTTTCTTCCGATGGTTAGGTAGTAAATCATGTATGCAGTGCATGCATTTACCTTGTTTCTTTTGTTAAGAGAGCAAAAGAAATTTTCCCTAAAGAAAAGTTCTCATGCTCTTAAATCGGGACGAATGTCGTCAAGGAATATTTTGTTGGAGTCTCTTAGGAGTTGAGTTTGAGTGGTTCTAGGAGTGGTGATGTTCTTTTTGATGAGGTCATGTTTAGGGCCAAATAAATTGCTATTGGATGATCTTCAAGAAAGTTTAGTGACCATTTGCTTGTGTAAAAGGTTTCTAGAGCATGTGGAGTTTAAAGGATTTGAGATAGTCGAGATGGGGTTAGCTTAAAGGTGAATTAACCAAGCTTGAACTCAATGTAAGGACGTAGCTCCTCATCTCTTTTGACTTCAAGACTATGATAGAATTCAACTACAAATCTAGGACATATGGGTTCGTTAAGAGTGAGAAAAGGCTCGAGGGCTACAACTTCAAAAGAATGGAAGCATATTGTTCTCAGTAATGAAAGATAGAGTAACAATTCTTCCTTTATGGAAGAGACGCTTTTCAAGAGTGCGGTAAGACTCCCTAAGTTCTTCATCCATTTGTCTAGTACGATGGACTCTAGGTAGATAGTCTTTAGTTCGTTGGTAGTATATTTATGTCATGATTTCACCTATAGATAAATGACAATGACTCAATAAGCGAAAAATAGAAATATAATATAAATTCTAAGTGAGTGTTCATATCGACTTGATGTGGGTGTGCGGTTTGCTTAACTCAATCAACAAGAGAAAAATAGTATTAATACTAGTAGTAAGCAAACTTTAATGCACAACCTATGTTTGATATTGCTCTAGATGAATGGAACGAAAAATACTTATGAATTAAGCATCTCGTATATACATTCATGAGACCTAATGCATGAACAAAATTGTTTTTGCGTTGTATTAACAATGTAGTTAAACAACCCTAGTTTTGAAAGGTTCTTTTTTTAAAGGCAGTTTTGAAAGGTTCTTAGAAGTGAAGTTTCAAAAATCATAACTTAAGGTTTTTTACGAAAAATGATTTTTGCCGAATCGCTTCAATCATGCTTTCTAAGTGTTATAATAGTTATACATTGCTATATCTTAGTTCTAATTGTGCGAAAATAGTATGAAAAATTAAAATCCTCAAATTATTTTTTTTAAGCAAAATCAAAACCCTAGACACAAAATTAATAAGAAAATAAGATGAAATCACTTACAATAGTTGTTATAGATTGATAATTTGTTGATGATCTTGTAGATTAATTGCTCTAATTACCGATTTGTGTTGTGTTTGTTTGAGGGTTTTAGTGTTTGAGTTCGTGGGTGTGTTTGTATAATAATAGTTGTAGTCCCAATTTGTTTAAAATCTGTTATTTACCCGCGATCTGAGACTCACAGATCCACCTAAATAACGCACTGATCTCCATATGGTGGATCCGTGGTCCGCAGGTCTCCAAAAATACAGCCAGAGTTGATTTTTGAGCAAATTGAGATATGGTGTTGTGTTTTTAGCAATTGTAGTGTGTTATACTTACTATTAGAAGTATGTGATATAATTTTTGGAGTCGACGTCGAAGTTTTGAGTGAACTGTGCAACTTGTCGTGAATTTCCTGATGGAATTTCAATGTAGTCGATCCTACTAGAAGTGTGTTATCTTTTAGTGTTAGGATATCATTTCATCACCTCAAATACAAAAATAAGAAAAATAGATTTTAGAGAGAGAAAGTAAAAAGGAAGAAAAAATGTTTACTTGTTTCACAAAGAAAAATGAGATAGCAACACCCTCTCCACTCTTGGAGAGGGCTTTTAAATTATACAAGAGTGGGACTATTTCTTGTGCTGAGTTGGGCTGTTCCAGTAGATACAAATGGGCTGGAGCCCGACAATAGCCCATACTAGCTTAACTAAATTCCCGTACACTACGTTTTACTTGTACTAGGCGCGGGAATATTTAATGACCATCATCTTAATTTTTTTCACGGCTAATCAAATCTCCCCTAAGGGGTGGTCATTCAATTGAGGATCCTTCTTGTGACGTCTTGAGACTTGGAGCCTTGTATTCTTGGGAATTCCTTTTGAAGTTCCTTTTGCATGCTTGAGATCTTGGATCTTGATCTTTAACTTGATTTACTTTGACAAATATTGATATCGTGGCTTGGGGCTTTGATTTGTCTTGACTACTGAGATATCTAAATCTTTATCCTTGAATCTTTATGCCGCCTTGCGATCTTGAGTCTACACCCTCATGTCTAGATCTTGAAAAGCTTGCTAACAATCCTCCTCAACATTTTCTTTAGCTATGATTACTTGTACCACATTTGTTTACTTATGAGGAAGGCTTGTTCATCAGAGATTGCGGATAGACTTGATAGGTTGAGCTTTCATCATGTATTAATTTTCGTGGATTTGAGCATGAGGTCTTGCAATCTTTGACTCGTCATGGACTAGAAGCTGCTACCGTCAGGAAAACCTGCAAGTATAGGTTAGAGATAAACATATATGGACGAAAGTGTCTTTGTCATTTCGTCGAATATGGTTGCAATACCTACGGTTCCCCGTTAATCAGTATAAATACTGCTTGTGATCAGGTAGAATTCATAAGAATCTCCTTGACAGGGTTTCGCAGCTGCCACTAGCCGTTTCGTTACCGGAGACGTCTCAAGCAGGCACACGGTATGAGTGAACAGATAGTTACTATCTTTCTGATTGAGTCGTCACATTCATATTACAGGAACAAGTTGATCTCATGTAGAATATCACATCGTTTTTTCCAGTTGACTCAAGTTTTGATTCATATAGGAATCTCGCAAGTCACCTTACCAAGAGCTTGTTTGGTGTTGCTTCAAGAAGGATTTCCATCTTCACTGTGTAATACTAAAGAGTTATCACTTGATGTTCTGGCAATTATCACAGGATAATGCGTAGGACTTATGATACAATGATGTATAATGGATGTACGACATTTTTTATATTGGAATTTGTGTCTAGTGAGATTTTGATTGATCTTGATGGCTCTAGACTCTATAAGTGCACATTTGTTATTTGGTAAATCGGAGCTGGAGCGGATGGCCACCATTTTCATTATCAACGATCTCGGAATGAGAAAGCGTTATAAATGAGATGAACTCCGTGAGATGAATCAGAAATATTTTGAGTGATCTGAGTGGACTAGGGAGGGTTGTGCATTTGCATCACTGGGCCCATGATGGGGGGGGGGGGGGGACTTGTCTTCAATTATCAGAATCATCTTTGTGATTACCGATTGATTATGCCATTGGACCGGTTTTCTGCCTAAGGTTGTATGGGGGCTTCTTTCTTTACACCCTTTATCCTTACAATTCTTTTTAATTCTTCACCCCTTCAATGTTAAACCAACGCGTCCTCATTATCACCTTGTTGGGATTGTTCTGGTGATAACTCATGCCTTGGATAACATTTTTCCCAATCTCACTTTACTCCTTTTTTTTTCAATCATACCTAGGACTTCTACTCTATCTAGAGGAAAGTCCTGGGTAGATCTCCGGTTTGGCTGGATCAGGAACAGAAAATCTACCTTAACCGCCTTATATACCCCGTACGAGGACAACAGTTGGTTGGTAATTTGGTATATCAATTTGTTAGCCATTAAACCATTGAGATATCAATCTATGTGTTCGAGAAAAGTCTATTTTTTACACATTGAGAGTTTTCTATATCACAAGATCCCTACACATATGCATCGATTTTATGAAATGAGTTTTGACTCATGCGAGGTTTAGGAATCAACTTATAGATGAAGAATCGTTTCCGTTATAATTCCGTATTGATTCATTTTAATCACTATTCTCCACCTCATAATAATTGCATAGGTGTTACAATTTGTTGACAATTAGTGCATAAAAACAAAGTTAATGCGGAATTCACATGAGCCTAACAAAATCTGGGGAGAACAGGAGTGCATGCAGAATGAATCATATTATTATACTCCCCCTCAATTATAGAATAGAGTGAAAACTGAGTGGGAGTTTGTTGAGCACACAATTTTAAAAGAATTTGAAATTTTCTTTTTGAGAATATCTTAAAAAAAAATTGTGCTCAACAGGAAAATATGTGAGATATATCTTATTTACCATCATTTTCCTTAGAACTTCTCTTGAGCATTCAAAACTTTGATTGTTTATATGTACTTTGCTCAAGACCGAGATGATACTGAGCTTCCGTTGTTTAGGATAAGTGTACATAAATGAACATTTCCCTTTCTTTGGAGGACGAGTCCTAAGCCTGTCAATTTACTAGAAAGTAGTAGAGAAAATAATGAAAAGGACATGTTTTGAAAGCATTTGAAACTCTCGCTCGAACTTCATTTATTCACCTGTGTTAATATTAATCAACATTTCTAGGTGCGCAAATGTTATCGATTGTCGAGAGACATGTCGGAGATTATTTTTGTATTTTTGAATTTTTGATTTTGTATTTTGTTTTTATAGGTTTTATAATTTTATATTTTGTTTTTTTGATAAAATATATACAAAGAATTACTGAGATTTTGCAAGACGTTCAAGTTCTTGAGGAGATAAACTGCGCATACCAAGGCGACGAACCAAATAGTTGAATCGATCTACTGGAAGAGCTTTGGTAAAGAGGTCGGCCAATTGGTAATCATTCTTGACAAAATACAGGTCAATCATACCCTTTTCTACGTACTCCTTTATGAAATGGTAGCGGACAGCGATGTGTTTGGTTCTTGAGTGTTGTACCGGGTTGCAGGATATGGCTATGGCTGATTTCGAATCACAATAGATTATAATCTTGTTGAAATGAAAGCCATAATCCGTTAACTGTATCAGCATCCAAATGACTTGGGCACCTCAAGCGGATAGAGATACATATTCTACTTCCGCGATTAACAGCGTCGTACAATCTTGCTTCTTCGATGACCAGCTCACCAAGTTTTCTCCTAAGAATTGAGTTCCACCAAAAGTACTCTTGAAGGTGTCTTTACATCTCGCATAATCAGCTTCTGAAAATCCAGTTAGTTCAAAACCAGAATCCTTCGTATACTAGAGTCCCATATTAATGGTTCCCCAGAGATAACAAAAGATCCTTTTAACCTCCTTGAGGTGCTTCTCGGTTGGCTTAGCCTGGTACCGAATGCATAAACAAGTAGCATGTACAATGTCCAGTTTACTTGACGTAAAATACATTAGGGCCCCAATCATGCTACGATATTTTATTGCATCAATTAGCTACTCATTCTTGTCAAGGTCAATCTTGTCTTTGATCTCCATTGAAGTTCCAACGGGATCACAAGTTTCCATTCCATATTTTTAAAGATTTTTAACACGTAGTTGGACTGGTTTATGAAGATGCCACAAGGGGATTGGTTAACTTGTAAACCAAGGAAAAGCGTCATTTCCCCCATCATCGACATTTCAAAACGGCTTTTCATAAGGTCAGGAAATAGTTAGGTATACCTAGGGTTTGTAGAACCAAAGATAATATCATCTACATAGACCTGTACCACTAAGATGTCGTCTTCAAAGTGACTTATAAACATCGTTGGATCAATGGTGACTTTGTTGAAGTGATTATGTAGGAGAAACTTTGACAATTCGTCATACCATGCCCTTGGTGCTTGCTTTAACCTATATAGTGCCTTATTTAACTTGTAGACATGGCTTGGATGATCAACATCAATGAAACCTTCAGGTTGGCACGTACACGTAATAGATCTCTTATCATCTTAGACATGAAAATACATCACATCATATCATCAATGAAATGAAACCTACTCTCAAATTTCTTTACATTTTTTGTTGCACGTGCTACATAGTCAGAGATGGTGAAAATCTTGACAAGATGAAAGAGAAGGGGGATTCGTGCATTTTTGTGGGATATTCTACATAGTCAAAGGCATATATAATTATAGATTCTACAACAAGATGACCAGATTAATCGTTGAATCCATTCATATCAACTTTGATGAATTAAAAGAATCAATGTTGTCTGATGACAACACTTCAGGCCTCGTTCCCAAACGACACATGATGTTTGATCGTAATAGTTCAAACCTCGATCTACAATGACAATAGGCGTTGGATTATGACAACTCCGGCCCTACACCACAATTACAAGAAGTTTCTCCTCCAACAGCTAACACATATGCATCACTATAAGAATTGGAATTATTACTTAGTCCTATGTACGAAGAATACTTTAATGGAGGAAATCAAAGTGTATACAAGTCTTTCGCACTCTCTCATAATCTTCAACAACAAGATACAAAACTACGTTGAAGATTCAACCTACATTAGAACCGATCACTCCACAAACATCGATCAAGCAATAGATGCACAATTTGAAGCATATAAGTTTATCAATCCTTTTGTTCCACCAGGAACAAAACCTAATGAGTCTTCCTCAAGCAACATTGATACTTCAAACATGCATACATTCTAACAAAGACGTCATTTCGATCACCATTGGACTAAAGATCATCTGCTAGAACAAATTTGTAGAAATCCATAAAAGCTTGTGCAGACAAGACGGCAACTTACTACAAATCCTGAGATGTGCATGTTCGCACTCACCGTGAGTAAAGTTGAACCAAAGAACATCAAGGAAGCAATGGATGATCATGCATGGATCGAAGCAATGCAGGAAGAGCTTTATCAATTCGACAGACTAAACATCTAGGAACTTGTTGGCAAAGCTTTTGGAAAGACTATGATTAATTTAAAGTGGTTATAGAAGAACAAAAAAGATAAAGACAATAATGTTATTCGCAATAATGCATGACTTGTA
>BQNB010108837.1:2665-22876 GCA_026074375.1 Tanacetum coccineum | reverse complement strand
ACTAAACCCAAAACCCAAGCCCGGGCCCAAATCCATTATAACCCGGCCCAAACCCAAGTCAAAGGAAAAATAAGTCTGGGTCAAACAAACTCAAACGCACCCTTATAGTAAAAAAAAAGAGCGGAAAAGTTTGTTGTCACTATTCATCGTCTCCTCCATTTTACCCAGGGTTAAAATCATGGGGCTTTTACCAATTGAGGGATATAAAGGACAATTCAAGGGGCAAAGTACACACGGGCAGAGTTATACATCATCAAACGCACCCCATTAGTCAAGCCCTAATGAAGAGGACACGTGGACTGACAAGTAGCACAAGGGAATGTTGGGATTTGCACTTGAGGTACTCACACAAGAAGCACAAAGGATTCTGACACACGGATGCCACGCTGGTAATCCGTGTGTCCCAAATCTAATCCAACGGTTAAAAAACAAAGACTCAATGATTAGAGGAATGGAAGGCTATGATAAAGAGGAGCGTCTAACTGAAAAGGGGACTAGAAGCTTCAGCTGGACACTATATATATCCACACTCTCACACACACTCAAGGGTTAGATAGTGAGTAGATTTTAGCTTAGTAAATTTACCTTAATGTAATTTTCATTTAAATCTCTTGTAATTTCCTTTTAAATAATGTAATCAAGCTTTTAGTTAATGAAATTTAGTTTTTACTTTCAAACAATCTGTCATAAGCTTTTGTCTTTACTCATAAGTTATTAACCTTCTTCAAATGATAAGCTACTATTACATAAGCTCAGGAAAGATTGATCAAACTCTTTTCATCAAAAGTCATCAAGGGCATATTTTGCTTGTTCAGATTTATGTAGATGACATCATCTATGGATCTACCAAGAAGGAGCTTTGTGAAGAGTTTGAGAAGCTTATGAAGGATAAGCTGATGATATGAAGATAAGAAGGTATGGAGAGCATTTCGGAATATTTAGTTTTGAATTGTAACTGTTCCTAATAGATAGGCAGATATATTTGTAAAGGGCTCCTTGTATTTCTATAAAAGGAGATCCCTAGAGTAGTGATAGTTAGAACTTTAAGATATACACTTAGAGAGAATTTGTAATTGCTTCAAGGTTGTGTAACCCCAGTACTTAGAGAGTACTCGTATTATTTATAATATTGGAGCAGTGATTTTGGTATTTATTGTTTGTGAGTGATCGTTACTGTTTCATACATTTCTCTAGAGTATCAAAGTGTAGTTTCCGCATACACTTTGGTATATTCACAAAGTCTCAATCTTTGTTATTTTGGATTCTTCCAAGGTAACAAACTCTTTATATCATAAAGAACCGATCAAGGCGTGGGATCAACAGAAGATAAGAATTAAATGAAATTAGAGAATAAAGGAGAATATTTTTAGATTTTTATAAAGATAATAATAAAAATAAAAATATTTTTTGGTATTTTTAATATTTATATAAAAGAAATATAAAATAAAAAAGAAAATATTTTTGGATTTTTATATATTTTTTAATAAGTACGAAAATAAACTTTCCGAAGAAAGAATCTTCAAGGCATCAACATCGAAACAAAACGTGAAAATCGTACACCTCTCCCTGGCAGTGGCGCCAAAAACTGACTCGTCGTAAACGACTTGTCGAGTAATATAATATAAGTAATCACGTCGGATAAAAATTACTTTAGGAAAAGTAATAATAGATCCTCCGGATGTCGTGTCCCAACGAGAGATGAATTTGAAAATCACGAAAGCGTTTTGTTTGATGCTTGATTGCCAAATATTTTTGTTTTTGTTTTTTAAACTAAGAATATAATAAAAACAAACTATATAAAACTAGATGACAATAAGCAAGCTAATCAACGAAGAGATATATAATAAAAGATATGCTTGCTAAGTTAATTGATTAGATCCTTAAGTGTGAATTAAATATATTAAGGTTAGTTTGGGTTTTTTTTACTTAACAATTAACTTCCTTAAAAAGATAATTATCTCCACCAACTATTGTCTCTAACTTAGTTTGAGCATCTAGCGTAATATCTGAAATATCTCTGCCTTCAACATAGGCTAAGATATTTAATTCTATAGCGGAAGTACTAATATAGTTGGACAGACATATGGTGGGTTTTAGGTTGTTGTGTTGATGGGTTTATTTTGGGAACTATATTATTTGTAATTGTTTTTGCTTTTATAGACTTCATATAGATGTTCTGTTTTTCTTACTTTTTTTTTTTCTCTCTTTTTTGTTATTTTCTTTGAATGTGATCTCATTTGAGTACTTTGGTATTTTTTATTAAAAACTAATTTTTTTATTTTTTCCAATTTTTTCAAATTATGTCTCTAATTTGTCCTATTTTAACACTCTCAGAAGTACCGAGCTTATATTCTCCTTTTCAAATCTTACAAACGTTGACACACATTGCCCTTAACAAAAAAAAACATTATTCAAATATGAACATACAAACATACCAACACTACTACCCTAAAAGACTCAATAAAGATTATGAAAATTAATCCACAAAAATTAACAAACTTAATATTTATCAAGATCCCAAAAACAACTTTGAGACTTAAATTTCCAATCTTACAACTCTCTCACTTACCAAGCATAAGAAATCTACCTCGCAACTAATAACATAACTACGCTAAAAAAGAACACAAAAGTATAATTACAGCATTACAGACTATCTAAATTCTAGCAAAATTACGACATGAAATTGAGAGAGCAATTGAAATACTAAAAAATTATGCAAACGGGGGATCTGATAAGGGAACTCTTGAATAGGAGAAAATCGCGAACGTGATTAAACAAACAAACTTAAGGTTTTTGACAGAGTTTTCCTCCTCGAAGACAAAGGAACGATGTTCATAACGAGAGTATAAGATCCTGTAAAGATGTCGAGAGAGATAAAAGACCCCGAGTATGCTTCAAGATAGCGGATCCTTTCTCAATTCTCATGTCCTTAGAGCTCTAACAACATAAACAAACTAGCTACGGTAAGGAGGAGGGATCCTGAGAGAGAGTGAAGCTTAATTGATCGGGTCCCTTCTCGACATCTTTACGTCTTTCCTCTCGTGTCGTACTTCTAATCCTTCTATCTTTCTATTTTTAGTATTTCAATTGCTATTGTCATGTTTAAATTTGTTATTATTGTTGTTGCTTTATTTATTACTTTTAGCGTAGTTATGCTTATTAGTGAGTAGATTTCTTTATGCTTGTTAAGTGATTTGTGGATTGGAAATTAAGTGTGGATTGGAAAAAGGTTTGTTAATTAATATCTTTAGTCATTTAGAATTTTGCTATTTGAAGGTTTTAAGGGCAAAATCCGAAAAAATAGTCAAACTACACATCTAGTAATTAATATCTTTTTAAGAGATTTTTGTCAAAATAAACCAACGTTGTGAGATAATTATCTTTTCTAAGGAAGTTAATTCGTTAAGTAAAACCTTAATTCACACTTGAGGAACTTTCCACGTCACGAGTAGCACAGAGCTGTTTTATATAGTTCTCTTCATTTAATTGTTTAGCTTATTTGTTATTTAGTATAATCTGGTTTAGTAGTTTTTTAAAATTTAGTGTTAAATCAAAAACCAAAATTAAAAGATATTCAAGCATTAAATTGGAAGCATTTTCATGAATTTCAAATTCATCTCTTGTTGAGACACAACATCCGAAGGATCTATTATTACTTTTCCTAAAGTAATGTTTATCCGACGTGATTACTTATATTCTATTACTTACTCGACAAGTCGATACGACGGTCAGGTTTTGGCGCCAACTCGGCCAAGGGAGAGGTGTAACATTTTCACTTTTGTTTTCGAGTTGATGCTTTGAATATTCTTTCCTTCGGAAAGTTTATTTTTCGTACTTAGTAAGAAAATAGTTATAAACATCCAAAAATATTTTCTATTTTTATTGAGTAATACATATCTTTTATAATATATTGAAACAATACCCAAAAAAATTTTTATTTTTTATTTATTACTTATAAAATTCTAAAAAATATTCCCTTTTAATTCTCTAATTTCATTTAATTCTTTCTTCTGTTTGATCCCAAGCCTTGAGATCGGTTTCTTTAATGATTATTAAGAGTTTTGTTCCTTGGAAGAATCCAAAAATAACAAAGATTGACGGACTTTGTATGTATAACCAAAGGTAATGGCTGAATTTACACTTTGATATCTAGAGAAATGATAGAGATGAGCAACATAATGATCACACACCAACCAGTAAACACGCAAAACTACACAGCTTTCAAACCTACAAATAATAACGAGTACTCTTAAGTTACTGGGGTTAACACAACCTTTGAAGCTAATACAATTTCTCTCTAAACGTATCTCTTACAGTTTTAACATCACTACTCTAAGGGATTCTCCATTTATAAAATACAAAGAGCCCTTTTAACAAATATAATCTGCCTATCTCTTTAGGAACAGTTACAATTCAAAACGAAATATTCCGAAATGCTCTCCATACCTTCTTATCTTCATATCATCAGCTTATCCTTCATAACTTCTCAAACTCTTCACAAAGCTCCTTCTTGTAATCCATAGATATGTTCATCTACAAAAATCTGAACAAGCAAAATATGCCCTTGTTGACTTTTGATGAAAAGAGTTTGATCAATCTTTTCCTTTATCTTTCCTCTTGAAAGCCATTGCTCAAAAGATAAGTGGCTCAAGTGTCATATACAAGCTCTAGTGCTTGATGAAGATCCATATAGATCTTTCACACTTTGAGACTTTATCCAGGATGGTCAGGATCTTCAAACCCTGGAGGTTGACATACATAACACTCTCTCAATTTGACCATATAAGAAAGCACTTTTGACATCCATTTGTTAGACTGTAAACCCATAAAAGAAAGCGTAAGCCAGAAATATTCTTATAAGTAGCCAGCCTCTATCCAAGCCACTGGAGCAAATACTTCATCATAACAATCCCTTCTTTCCCCATTTTGTGTATGACCTTGGTCAACAAGTCTTGCTTTGTCCTTACACAAGTCACCCTCATCTTTCTGTTTTTTGTAGACCCACTATTGTACCAATAGCCCTATGCCCTTTAGGCAAATCTATAAGAACCCATACATCTTTTGAAAGCTTGAACTGTAGGAGTTCCGCTTGCAGTGCGAGTGTCCCCAAGCAGAGATTCACTAAGACTTTAGAGACGCGCTTTGGTTTCTTCTTGAGATACAAGAAACAGGCAAAAAGGCATGTATGTATAGTCCAGGTGAGTCTTTCCCTCATAAAAGGGCACTCTAAGAAAATCCTAGTTCAGAATAAAAGAATTGTCATCCTTCTTGTTTGAACAGAAGACTTATGCACATCACTAATCACATGAGCAATCTGGATGAATCCTTGGTGGATTCTTGTATGAGGATGGAACGAAACAGCCTAAGATTGGTGAAAAATTCCCCAAAGCAATGCACTTGATCCACATGCATGTGTGTCTTCAGTTGTAAGGGAATTGGGTATCTCATAAACCTTCCGAAGTAGCAGTATTAACTCAGGAACAGCCGTACAAAGTTCTCTACTACCACCAGTATTATCTTTGGACGGGCAGTATAACTCTGGTGTCATCAATACCATCATCCTGAAAACTGCAAGCATCTGAGTCCTCTCTTGAATCTTAGTAATGGAGCAAGTCAGCTACAACATTGGAGGGACTAACCACCTTCAAGTATGTAAGCAACCTTCCAAGATTGGTCCATGAAAATACAAACTTGATCTTGTTGAGAGTGATAGTGCGGACACCTCCACCTTCTCGATACCGCAAAAACACTTGAAACAGTCCGCCACAAGCCTCCTCTAAACCCTGCCCCACCACACCCCTCTCCCCCCTCCTGCAGCTATTGGCACATAATTCATAGAGTTGGTTAGAGAATCAAGATCAAACAGCCACTTGGGACCATTTCCTTCTACCATAGGTTTATTCTCTAGAAACCCAACATGCAAGTTTTCCTGCACTTTCCTTGTTCTAATGTTGTATACCCTAAAAGCTTTGCTACTTAAAGAATACCCAACAAAGAAACCTTCATCCCACTATTTGCCATCAAACTTCCAACGTATCAAGGTAATTAAGAATTGTAACAGACATCCAATTGGCATCATATATCCTATAGCTGGTTTAATCCCCCTAAAGAGTTCATAAGGAGTCTTATTTTGAGGCTTGACCACTAAGACCCTATTTTGTACATAACAAGCAGTAGAAACTGCTTCTGCCCAAAATTTGTAGGTAATTTAGAAATCGGATAGCTGTTCTAGAGCCCAATAAGAGTCCTATTCTTTCTTTCAGCTACACCATTTTGTTGAGGTGTCCTTGCTACACTATACTCTCTCTTTATACCTTTTTCTCTACAGAACTCATCCATCACATGGTTTTTAAATTCAGTCCCATTGTCACTTCTGATAATTTTTAACCTTTCTTATCTCCACTAAATTTTCTATTTCCCATTAATAAAGTTTTTTAAGGAACTCCACAGTTTTCCATCCTTAGTTCTTAAAAAGGAAAAAACCGCAGAAAAAAACCTACTACAAATCATCATAACTACCAAAGCAGTATTTTTTATGCATTAAGCACTCACAAAAAGTGAACCCAAACAGATCCATTATGTAGCATAAATAATGGCTAGTAGAGGACTAAAAGCCTTGGTCTTACAAAAGGCTCTATGGTGCTTGCCTTTAAGACAGGCAACCAAGTTTGGTCCTTACTCACACCTTTAAACGCAAAAATACTTACAAGATTTATCTTTTACAAGTTTATAAATATCTTTGCCATTTGCCATGACCAAGCCCTCCATAATGCCATAAACAAAGATTCCTCAGATGTAAGCCTTGCAACTTAGACAAGTTAAACCATCTTTGGAACATGTTTTTCATATCAAAACTGTACATATTGTTCTGTCTTGGAATTTTAGTAGTACTTGATCTTTCATCAGGCTACTTAAAATTGGGCGACAAACAAGACATTCAGAATCATTTAAAAAGAACATAGTTCTTTGATCACAACATTTTGTGAAAACGAAAAAAGTTAAACTTCAATCTTTGACAAAGTAACATCTTCAAAATCAAGTGTATCTTGTTTGGATAGTACCTTAACCCGTGATTTTTCCTCCATGATGCTCCTCACCAAAAGTAACTAACCTCCATCAAATTCCTATTAAAATCTGACAGGTGAGCTATGATTTCCAGACATGTGCCTTTACACCACTATCCACAAAACCTTTTTCTTTTAACTGGAAATTTGCTCCTGCACACAAAACTTATGAAGTTAGTTACTGTGTGGACCCCAAGCCATTACTAACTTGGATCGGCCTCGAGTGCATCATCAATATAATTATACTTGTTAAAGGTTAATGATGCACCATTGGGTTTGATAGGTCTCCAAACCCAACATGCTGAGGGCTTAACAGCATTGAATCCCTTTGCCCTGACAGTACTAACTTTTGGCCTAAAAGTATTAACAGCTTGTCTAGCAGTATTAATATTTTGAATGTTAGACCTTTTTGTTAATGCTGTATTCTTGTAAAAGGGCCTTTGTGCTTGATTGAAAATGAGTCTTGCCTAGCATAAAAAACTTGTTTGGGTGAGCAGTATTATATGGCCTAACAGTATTAACACACCTAGCAGTACTAACAGGTCTGACAGTGTTAACAGACCTAGCAGTACTAAGAGGTTTTGCATTTTTGATAGTTTTAAGGCCAGTCCTCATTAAGACTGCTCTTGGAACCATATGTTTATATCAATAGGCACAATTATATGAATATATCAAAATTACCACAATAAAGCAGCTTGTTATTGAAAACAAAGTTAACTCCTAAATGTTGAGATTTTTCTGACCATGTAGTTCCAACCTTCTTTGATTCCCCCTAGGTCTCTGTGACCTATACATCTCAACATACCTACATGTTCTTCTACTTGGTTTGACAGTGTTGACTGACTCTATTTTAGTAACAGGAGGTATTTTCTTTTCTACTTTTGGAGTAGACTCCAACTTTCTTCCTCACATCTGACACCCAATTCCTCATAATTGGGCATAAGATTCTCTCTAAGCCTTTTATGGTTCTACTAACCTAACCATTGATTAGCAGATGAAAAGCTTTTCTTTCCCTTCTTTTGTCTACCTTAAGAGGAGTTACTGCAGTTCTAGTTTCAAGTACCAGTCTTGTTGTTGTGTTAAAGAGTCATCAGTATTCTCCTTAGAATTATTTGACTATATATCACAAACATTAGTTGGCTTTAAACATGAATCCTTAGGACCATACCCATTTATCTCAGGGTGTTGGAATTCCTCAAGACCTAAATAAGACAGATCTAAAGGGTTTGGTCTAAGGAGAAATTAAGGGATGAGTGATGGACATCCGTGTAACCAAAGCCCCTTTTGCCTCTTGTCATTACCTGACTTGCTAATAAAGCATCTAAGTCTTTAGAAGATTTTTCAACTTTGCAAGCGTTAAATTCAATCCCTTCTTTTTTCTTCCTTAACTTTTCAAGTTCATCTTAACAATCCCTTTAGATAATCCATATGACCTGACACTGCTTCAATACAGCAATCTCTTCAGAAAACAACACTTCAGATTCTTTATATTTAACAACTTGTGCCTTCTAAAATTGACAGACCTCTTATATAGGTAGATGGCTTAAAAGCAGTATCATCTATTTACTAGAAATCATCATACTGTTTTTTAAGTGCTTCATAATTTTGCAAACAAGTTTTATCATTTGATACCTCAGTGTCAGAGAATGCCATAAGAGCCATGTTTGCTTGAACTTCATCCTCTGCCATATCACTCCAATCAAAACCACCACCATCAATAGCACACATTGCCTTTTCAGAGCATTCTTCAATATTCCTTACTAATGCTTTTTGAAGAGTTCCCTTGGTTCCAATTCTGTTTTCTTTGCTCTTGGAACTTACATTCCTCTAGGCAAAATGTCCCCATTTTGTGAGCAGTTGAAACATTCTATTCCTACCTTGGATTTGTCATATCCACAGTACTACTTCCATAATCAACTATCTTTCCATCCCGTTTTCTGATAGAACTTCCCTGCTCATTCTCAACAAATGCCATATTCCACTTTAGATCCATCTCTTCTAAATCATCATCATGGATTTGCTCCAGATCTTCATGAACAAGTTGTGACCCTTGTGGTTGAGTAGACAAAAAGGCATAAACAGTGGCATCACTAAAACTAGCAGTACTAGTTTCAGTACTAGCAGTATTAACCTTGATGTTGCCAGTGCTAACTCCAGTGTTAGCAGTATTAACAGTATTAGTACTGCTTGGACTGGAAGTGGTTAAAAATGCCAAGTTCTTGTCATCATTATTAGCGGCAACAGTTCTCTTAACCTTTTGTTCAACAATTTTAAAATTGTTGTACAAATCATCCAAACCCATAGTTTCGAAATCGGGTTTGTTCATCCAGACCACTACATGAGTATCCCATTCTGAAGGTAGGCTTCTCAAAAACTTAACATTTAAAACCTCTGCTGGAGTCTCCACACCGAAATTGACATCTACTAACTTCTATTTGTAGACCTGTTAAAGATAGAGTCCAAAGATTCCTGAGCTAGTACATTGAAGTTTTCATACTGATTCTATTTAGTAAGGGCCTTTTGTCTTCTTGGTAGCATCAGTTCCTCCAAAGCGAGCTTTAATAACAATAAACATAGATTGAGCATCAGCATACTGGTTAAAGGTAAGCTGATGTTCATTTGGGAGTGCCATGAGGAGAAGACTTCTAGCTTTGACATCATTCTTCTTGCAAATCTTTTCTTCACCAGAAGTAGGCACAAGTCAATCTTCAATGCTGTAGATGGACCTGAATTCTGGTGCTGTAACAGGAAAAGGAACCCAAAGAATTTCCCATTTACTAGTACCTCCCATAAGCATATCTTGGACCAGGAAGTACTAGCTTTAATTCCTGATTTTCCCACATCTCATACTCTCCTAGTTTGAGCATGGGAAGTTTTGCCAACGAATTGTTTTGTGAATTTTCTAACTCCATTTTCCCTAGATCAAAGTTTCTTAAACACAGGCTCTGATACCACTTGTTGATCCCACGCCTTGATCCGTTCTTTATGATATAAAGAGTTTGTTTTACCGTGGAAGAATCCAAAATAACAAGATTGCGACTTTGGTATGTATAACCAAAGTGTATGCGGAATTTTACACTTTGAACTCTAGAAGAAACGTATGAATGAAACAAAAATGATCACACACAAACAATAAACACAAAACTCACAGCTTCAATATTATAAAATAATTACGAGACTTCTTAATACTCTCTGGGGTTACACAACTGAAGCTAATCCAATTTTCTCTCTAAAACGTATCTCATAAATTCTAACTATCACTACCTAGGATCTCCTTTTTATAGAAATACAATGAGCCCTTTTACAAATATATCTGCCTATCTATTAGGAACAGTTACAATTCAAAACTAAATATCCCGAAATGCGCACCATACCTTCTTATCTCATGATCATCACCTTTTGACCATTAGAGCATACTAACTTCGTTCAACTAGCAGTTATTAAGGTTTCCTTGGCAGTACTAACTTTGTGCTGGCAGTACTAACTCCCTTTAAGTACTGGTATGGCAGTATTAAGATCATATGAAGATTTAGTTCCCACATCTTCTTTATCTTCTATCCGTTTAATTCTTCGACATGTCTTCGTAAAAACTCAACGTGGTTGCTTTGGATGTGGATGGTCCGTTAGATTGGTTTACTATTGTCGACGGGTGTACTTGCGAGTGGTGTGATATAATCTTAGAATGGATTTTTGTTTTTATGCCTTCAAGAGCTGGAAATTCAGTCGTTTTAGATCCAAATGCAAAACTCTTTTCAATGATCCTCCACAAACGTTTCACCACCCTCACATGCCCTAGTAAGAGACATACTCTTGTGATTTATGTGGGAATGATTCTCACTATGGTTATGATTGTCCACCATGGTTCCTGCTTGTCTATGAGCAAGAACTGAGCTACAATCAAAACTTAGGTGATAATTATTATCCACAAAATTTATCGAGTTTTCCACAACAATATCTTTGTTGTGAAAACTGTGGGGGTCCTCATGAAATTTTTTAATGTCAACCAAGGAATCAGAACTTCTATGAGCATAATCTTTGCTATAATTCTAACTTTTCCAGTTTTGACCAACCTACACAAACATCCATCAATCATCAACCTCCTCAAGAAATGAGTATCCAAGATATGGAGGTTCAGAAGCAACATTATTTAGACGAAATGTTAAGTTTAAGTAATGACTTACAGATTAAAGATTATCGTAATGAGAAAATAGATATTCATTTTAGAAGGGAATGTGAAAGTATGATTGATGAGCTTAAAGGTAAATTCAATGGAATGAGTATTGAGATTAATAAAAAGAAAGAGTTTCGGCAACAAGAGCAGGCAGCTAAAGTTAGTTCTCAATATTGGAAGCCTCCTATTTTCTATGATGATGATGATGACAATGAGGAAAGTTCTATTCCTTTGAGAGATATTATTTCTGAACTTCCTCTGTCAGTTGCAATCACACCCGACTTACCGATTAGGACTCTCTCATAATGGGGGATGAGCATCTTAACACTATTCCTGAAAAGGAATCGGACGAATTCATAAATCTAGTGTTTGAGGAACCCTTTGTCCAATCGTCCCGAGATACATCCGGAGTGATAGTACGGTATGTATTTACCTTTGTGTAATGATTTCTCTCCTATTAACATTCCTGAGGAAAAATCCGTGACTTTCTCTAACCCTCTATTCGATTTAAATGACGATTTTACCTCTAGTGATGACGAGTCACTATCCGATGAGGACGTTTCGGAAGATAATGTTAAAATTTACTCAAACCCTCTTTCAAAATTCGAAATAATTCGAGACGAATACATTACAACTCTAAGTGACGGTAAATCCTCTTTTTGATGAGGTGTTAGAGAACATCGAGAGTAAAGACTCTTATGTTTCTAACTTTGATGAGCCAGCTTTGTTAGTCACACCTCTTTCCGATGCTAATGAGGATGAATGTTTCGACCTAGGTGGCGACGTTGATGAGAATTTTGCTCTACAGTCAAACTCGTGATTCGTCTACTCCTGAAGATAAGCGTTGCTCCCATCTCGAGGGTTCCCCGATGAATCGCACTCTCGAAAAGAATGATGAATTTATTTGATTGGAATCTAAAGAGAATAAATGGAAGAAGATTTTGTACGATGCTCCAATTGATGATCTGATGACCGAGGACAAAGTTTTCGACCCCAAGATTCTAGAGAAATTTTTTTCTCCAACATATGTGAGCTTACCCTTTGAGGATCGCCATTATCTTTCCCTCACATATGTTATCCGAATTTTTCTTCCTTATCTCACTTATTCTAAGGATTCTTCGTCGTTCTTCTCATCCTATCCGGAAGGAAGATACTATCTTGAACCCCCGACAACACCGTTTTTTTAGTTGCTATTCTCTTAAGCAAGTGGTATCTCATCGGAGTGGAACTTTCATGTGCTTCAATGTTTATACTAAACTTTCTTGAAGAAAGTCCGATGAAGATTTTCTCTTCTACATTTTTCGTCCCTAATATCACGATGGTTTCTTTTTTGTTGTTTTTTTTTTTTTTTGTTTTTTTTTTTTTTATATGGGGGAGAGTCAAGCTAGAGACTCGCACAAAAACAAGCGCTTCTCGGGAGGATACCCGTGTCTTTTCTTCTTTCTATTTTCTTAATAAATAAATGTGTGATTCTTTAGCCTAAGTGTGGGGGCGTGTTTCTTTCTATGGTTTGTGGTACTGTTTTTGTAGGATTCCTTAAGATCGTGAAGACCCGTGCTTGTTTTCTCAATCATCCAAATCATCCGGTCTTTGACCTCTGCATATTCCGCAATCCTGATCATTTATATATATATATATATATATTATTTCCCCTTTTACACTTGAAATTTTTTGAATTTGCCTTTTTCGTTCCTAAGGGTAGGGTAAAACCTGACATTTTTGAACATTGAGGGCAATGTTCCATTCTAAGTGTGGGGGGGATTTATGCTGAAATATGATCTTACCTGTGCCTGTCTGTGTTCCCGCGCAACCCCGTGTTGACCAAAATTTTAAATTTTTTATTGTTTTATTATGATATATATATATAAAATATATAATAAATAAATAAATAAATAAAAAATAGAAAAAATGATGAAAATATAAAAATATATAAATAAATAGGCTCGTAGAATTAGGTAGCTTTTGACTTGACCGAGTTTTAAACTCTAGCTTTCCACTTAGCTTTCGAGACTTAGCGTTTGCTTAACTTTAAAATTTTGCAAAGAACGAAAAATGATAGAGTTGAATATAAGTTAGATGCTAAGCGTGGACTAGTTGGATCTCTTTAGAACTCATATAGGTTAATTGTGGCTTTTTTCTCCCACCAGCTTAATAAACGTTATAATTGATAAATAAATAATGTTACTTTGGTTTTTGCGATTCTTAGTTTAAATCCCTTCGTAGAGATTCCTTCTGGTGAAAGTAAGGTACACATCGAGGTTTTGTTAGTGTTGTGGGGAAATAGACTCCTGGACCATGGTCGGCTCGCATACCGATGTGGCAGTTTTTAAAAGACCACAGGACTTGAAATTTGGCTAATAATAATAATTATTATGAAATAAACCGAAGCCGAAATAAGACCACTACCTCTTGCCGGCTCACAACCGATGTGGTAGTCGTTTAAAGGGTGGAGGTAATAATAATAATAATAATAATAATAATAAAAACTGTGGGCTGATAAAAGTTTACTGCCTCTTGCCGGCTCACAACCGATGTGGCAGTCTTCAAAAGAAGGCCCATAGTAAGAATAATAATCCGAGACTGATAAAAGTTTGCTGCATCTTGCCGGCTCACAACCGATATTGCAGCCTTCAAAAAGGTAGAGGATCTCCGAGGTCGAAATAAGACTCCTGGACCATGGTCGGCTCGCATACCGATGTGGCAGTTATTTAAAGGACCGAGGGATAATAATGTTGCAATAATAAAAATAATAAAGCCAAATTTTGACTCCGGGGTTATCTAAATAAAGCCTCCGTCTCTGGACTCGTAGTTGAGTTGTTTCGGATGAAATAAAAAGGATAACCCCTAAATCATGTGAAATTAGAACCTTAATGTGGACCTTATTCTCACCATATCATCTCTTTAGGAAAGGATTTCAAACTAATTATGGTCTAAACCAGGCACCTTTAAATTAATAAGGACATAATTTATTTGTCACCAATAATAATAATAAAATCCTTAGTGGATCTAGGAATAAGGGAGCGAAAAGTAGTTGTGTTTACACAATTAGCATTTATGAGTAGTGTTAGCATCTATTCTTATATTTAGCTGTGATTTCGTTTTTAAGCTTTGAGTTGAGACTGTGAAAATTCAAGTCATGACAACTCCCGTTCTTAAAGGCCTTTTAAAATAAATTTTTATAAAAATTGATAATCTTAGTTTTTTATCTATTATTAATAAGTGGTTAAAACGGGGGCGCTTTAGAGATAAATGATTTTTGAACCTTCTTAATGGACCTTTTATATTCTTGTTTGATCATGAGGGGTCATAAGTTAGGGGGTTTTTTAAATTATTTATTTCCGAGCATGTTTTATTTACATTGCGTGTGGGACCAACAATGGCTAAGTGTGGGGGAATTTGATGTGTGCTTTAACACACATCATTTATAACCCCAAAAACACTATTAATACACATACCTTTTACCTAATAAAACGAGCTAAAAAGACCAATAATGAACAAAAACGACATAAAATGCATTGTATATGTGTATTTTGTGATTTGTGTCTTGTACGTACGGATATTCAATAAAAAGACAAAAACAAAGGCAAAGCAGACAAAACAGAGCACGGGAATGGAAAGAGCGCGAGATTACGAGTCTAGCGGTGCCCTTGGATCTTTTTGGGCCAGCCCGTAACCTATTTTATGAGCCGGACCGACCCATACTTATTAAAGTCCAAGACTTAAAAAAGTCCAGCCCACTAAGCCCCTTTGTATCATTTCCAACCCACAAGCTCAGGCCCATGTTTGGAAGTTACATTTCGGCCCATCAGTTGTATAAGGGACCTAGGCCCAGTAGCAAGTCCAAACGATGGTGGCTTATAAGAAACGCAAGCATCATATTCAAAAGGGGGACATCATATATTATCTCTATTTTTTATTTTTTTATTTTTCGTTGTTTTTTTCTTTCGTTTCTTTTATTTTGGAGATTAGAGTAGTAGATTAGGTAGCAGATGGCCGACAACCCAGTCTCTGTTCGGACCAAAACTACATCCATACTGCTCATGTATAACTTTTTATAATTCACTTCTTTTTAATTAGTATTTGGAGTATCTTTGTTTGACATTTAAGTTGTTATTATATAAAAATTTTGTAATTTAAATTGCTTTGAAAATTTAGTTTCAGTTACATAGTTTACTTCATGGCTAGTTGTTTAATGTTTTCTTGTTTCCGTTTTGTCCTTTAACGTCACTTTTATACTCACCATGTTCCATTGTTTTAAATCTTTAGAAAAATTATTTATTGTATTTTAAAAGTCTTGGTTAAAAATAGTAATTAGTGGCGATAGATTAGCGACTAGTTGAGATGTAGACGTGAAAATGGGTTTAATCAAGGAGTTTAAGGAGATGGATTGAAGCTTATGGATCGGGTCTTATCTCGACATCTTTACGTCTTTACTCTCGTTCGGTTACTTCTAATCCTTCTATCTTTCTATTTTTAGTATTTCAATTGCCATTGTCATGTTTAATTTTGTTATTATTGTTGTTGCTTTATTTATTGCTTTTAGCGTAGTTATGCTTATTAGTGAGTAGATTTCTTTATGTTTGTTAAGTGATTTGTGGATTGAAATTAAGTGTGGATTGTAAAAAGGTTTGTTAATTAATAATCTTTGAGTATTTAGATTTGTAGTTTGAATGTTTTAAGGGCAAAATCTGAAAAAATAGTCAAACTACACATCTAGTAATTAATATCTTTTTAAGAGGTTTTTGTCAAAATAAACCAACGTTGTGAGATAATTATCTTTTCTAAGGAAGTTAATTCGTTAAGTAAAACCTTAATTCACACTTGAAGAACTTTCCACGTCACTTAGCAATCATATCTTTTTATATAGTTCTTTGCATTTAATTGTTTAGCTTATTTGTTATTTAGTATAATCTAGTTTAGTAGTTTTTAAACTTTAGTGTTAAATCAAAAACCAAAATTAAAAGATATTCAAGCATTAAATTGGAAGCATTTTCGTGATTTTCAAATTCATCTCTCGTTGGGACACGACTTCCGGAGGATCTATTATTACTTTTTCTAAAGTAATTTTCATCCGACGTGATTACTTATATTATATTACTCGACAAGTCGTTTACGACGAAATCAGTTTTTGGCGCCGCTGGGGAGAGGTGTACGATCTACACGTGGTGTTTCGAAGTTGATGTCTTGAAGATCATTTCTTCGGAAAGTTTATTTTCGTACTTATTAAAAATATAAAAATCCAAAAATATTTTCCTTCTTATTTTATTTTTCCTTTTCTTTTTATAAATATTAAAAAATATCAAAAATATTTTTATGTTTATTATCTTTATAAAAAAAATCTAAAAAAAATATTCTCTTTTATCCTCTTATTTCATTTAATTCTTATCTTCTTATCCTCCTATTTGTTTAATTCTAATGTCGCCATACAACCGACGTGGTTGTTTCAAGCGTGGAGGTCCGTTTGGCAGTTTATTTTGTCGATAGTGTACTTGTGTGCGGTGTAGAAGAAATTACATGGATAAAGTTTGTTCTATATGCTGTGTTAAAGCTGGAAACTCATTCGTCAATGATCCAAATCCGAATTCTTTCAATGATTCTCCAAACTGTTTCAACCACCCTCCACAACCCCAGATGTATTCTTGTGAGTTATGTGGAAACGATGCTCATTATGGTTACGATTGTCCACCACAAGTCCCGCTTGTCTATGAGCCGGAACCGTGTTACAATCAAAACTTTGATAATTTTCCACAAACTTCACCTAATTTTCAACAACAATTTCTTTGTTGTACCCGCTGTGGGGGTCCTCATGAGACTTTTCAATGTCAACAACTGAAATTCTATGAGCCTAATTTTTGCTATAATTCTAATTTTTCCGGTTTTGACCAATATCAACCCCCGCAATATTCCGTCACTCATCAACCTCCTCAAGAAAAAAGTATGGCGGAATTGCTTCTTGAAGCGAAACTTCCTTAAGCTTTGCAAGCTCTTTGTGAAAAGTTAAATAAATACGTTCAAGAAAAGCAGGAAGAAAAGAATATTGCAGAAGAGCAGGCATCTAAAGTTAGTTCTCAATATTGGAAGCCTCATATTTTCTATGATGACGATGATGACGATGACAAGGAAAGTTCTATTCCTTTAGGAGATATTATTTTTGAACTTCCTCTGTCAGTTGCAATCGCACCCGACTTACTGATTACGGACTCTCTCATAATGGAGGATGAGCATCTTAACACTATTTCAGAAACGGAATCGGACGAAGAAAATAAGTCTAGTGTTAAGGACCTTAACCTAACCCAAGTGAGTCCGATGATTTATCCAATAATGAAAGTGATTGTGATTTGCCTGTTTGTGATGATTCTTCTCCTAATTTTACGACTTTCTCTAATCCTCTCTTTGATTCTAACGACGATTTTACCTCTAGTGACGAGTCATTTTTTGAGGATGACGTTCTGAAGGAAAATTTCAAAATTTATTCGAACCCTCTTTTTGAATTTGATGAAGAAATCATTTATAGTAAGATAGATTCGCTTTATAATGAGATCGATTCAATTCCACAAGGAAATGATAATAATCACTTTAATACCGAGTCTGATCTTATAGAATCTTTGCTTAATCAAGATACTTCGATGGTTTCTTATCCTAAGATTGACTCTCTTCTCAAGGAGTTCTCCGATGAATTCGCTCATATCGATTTAATTCCACCGGGAATTAATGAAGCCGACTTTGATCCGGAGGAAGATATTCGTCTTGTTGAGAAATTGTTATATGATAATTCATCTCCTCGACCTCCGGAAGAACTTAATTCTGAAATTTCTGATGCTATAATCGAGTCTTTCTCCCCACTCCTATCCCCGTTGAGGATAGTGACTCTCTTATGGAGGAGATCGATATATTTCTTGCTCCGGATGACTTGATACCACCGGGTATTAAGAATGACGACTATGACTCAGAGGGGGATGTTCTTTTTCTTGAAGAATTACTTAACGATGATTCTATTTCCCTTCCTGAGTATGAATCATTTCACGTTGATTTTTATAATGTTCCATCATCTCCTCGTCCTCCTGAAAAACCTCCAGATGATGATGTTTACTTTGATATTGAGCCCAATACGGGAGTTTTGACTACAAAAGTGGTGGATGATATTTCTGATAATTCGACAAGAGAACTTTATGTTCATGTGCCTAATGTTTTACCCACCCTTCCCACCCTTTATCCAGTGTTTGACACTTTGCTTCCATTTTCATCCGAAAATGAGGACAAAGTTTTCAATCCTGGAATTCTCATTTCAAAAGAGGAGAAATCTCCTCATCTTCTATCTCATCGGGGCTTTAAAGTTTTTCAGCTTATTAATGATTCTGAAAGCCCGATGATGATTTATGGAGGGGACATTCCTATCTTGGATGTTCCTTATCTCCATTTCTATCCTCCTTGACCAAATCAAGTATGGGGGATCGAGTCAGGCTCAAGACTCGGTTAACAAAAATAAGCGCTTCGTGGGTGGCAACCCATGCTCATCCTTAGTAGTAGTGTATTAGTATAATATTTATATAATAAGTGTGATGTGAGGAGGCTCGCCTCTTCCTTTCTCGTTTTTCGTGTTTTGTATTTTAGGTCCAGGATTGCCTGGATTTTGAAGACTCTCGTGCTCAATACGCCATATCCAGTAAAGAAGATACGGCGTATCCGTGCCGACACTTCACAGATAACCACGGTCAAACAGTCAAAGATCATGCATTTAATGCGGTCAATAATCAGTGATCTTGCAATTAATGAAAATCGTGGTCATAAGGAAAGTTGAATGACACTTAATGATGATTACACGCAGAATTAATGACAATTTATGGTCATTTTAATGATAATGTGGTCAATATTCAACTACTAACCAGGGAAACCCCATCAATACGCCGTATTGACTCCATTGAATACGGCGTATTGACCAATTTCCAGACGCTATAAATACAAGACCTTAAACTCAGTTTTAGGTATGCAAGAAAATCCTAAACCACCAAGTCGACTCTCAGACGTATTGAAGAACCAAGAAGGTCAGAAATGAGCCTCAAGATTATAGGAAAACGCTTGTAATCTTCGCACAACCGAATACGCGTTCGATTGAGGTTTCTTTATTTTAATCGTTTATATATCAAACCGTGTGTATTTTTATAATGACTATGGGTTGATACCTTTAGGTATCAGCCAGTTTATAAGCATTTAATGTATGTTTGGTTTTAATCTCGATGCTTAATTTTATCATTGATTGTTTGATATGTTTACTCATTTTATACGTGTTTACTCGCTTGTATGTGACTACGGTCATTCAACTGGGTCTAAGTCTTACATATTAAAGCGCTGCAACTTCGGTGTTGTGTGGGCATAGGCTAAGAGTCCAGGATGGCTCTCCATATTTGCATGTAAGTGGGTAAAGTCCCAATGGACTAGGTTTTAATAAGATCCCATTATTAATCACCTAAGGTATATTATAATCAACAAAAAAGATGCTTTATGCGGGCACGTTAATTGTTACAGGATTTGATAAGATCGTTTATAGCTCAAGATTGATTAGATCTTATATATCTAGGATGAACAATAACAATGATTGATAACACGCATCGGAATAATAAAGAACACAATCAAAGTTATCACTAGGTTTTCTTAATTGAACGTTTCCCTATTACCCAACTATAATTTGGGGCTACACCAACTAACTATGGTGTACTATTCGACTCTCATTAGTCGACTTGCTATCTAACTATCTAGACTCTCATTTGGAGACCTTTAGTTTTCTATGGATGGATATCTAAATGCCTGGACCTCCTTTTATAGCATTGATTAACAATTTTATATACCTAAAATAAATATAAAATATTATACTTCAAAGAGCAATTAAGAAAATTACCAAATTACCCTTGATAAAATTCACTCTCAAAATTATATATAATATAATATATAATACGTATATTAAACCGGGTAAATATGATC
>BQNB010108836.1:1304-22876 GCA_026074375.1 Tanacetum coccineum | reverse complement strand
TGAATATAATGAATGATAACTAAATTTTTCCAACAACGTCTCTTTTGAGTCGTTTTCTATGATTATGATTGTTGTATCCATGAAGTGATACCCCAGATTAGCTTCTGCTGCTATATGGTAAAAATGGGGGTGTTACAGTTTTGATGAGTTGATCATTGGAACGATTAAAAGTAACTCTATAGTGTCATTAATGGTAGTAGAAGTTCGACTGATGTTGGTGGCGAATGGTTAGCTTAATGCTGCTAATTTATTGTTAAAGTGATGCCAAGTGTTATTAGTGCTGCCATAGGATGATTTGTACTGCCAAGGACGACACAAGGTAACTTAGTACTGTTTAGATTCGAGTTAATACTGCCATAGTAAGTTACAACTGCTAAAAGAAAAGGTTAATACTGTTTGAACATATTAGTATTGCCAGTTACATCTTTCTACTGCCAATGTTTTACTACTGCTTGGGATCAAATGTTGGGCTGTACTATTTCATGGCTGCTAATAGTTTATGCTACCAAGTTGATTGGGCTTAAATGTGATTTTATTTTGACGATTGTATCACATCAGAAGGTTGACAAGGTGTAATTAAAGTTTGGTATTAACATGTGGTGAAATTTTTGGAAGTGTGTTCATGGTTAATAGGTTGTTAATACTGCTATTAGAAGTGAGAAAGCAGTTTTATGTTAAAAAGTTTATACTGCTCATTGCATTTTAGTATTGCTATTAGAAAGCAGTTACTACTACCAGTTATGTCCAATATCAGACAGATACAAGTTTTAGTTATCGGTTGGTTTGGAGATATCGGACAACACACACAGGAAGAATGTTTTTGGGTTTGGTTTATTTAGTCTTAACAGATTTAAAGGCTTGTATTATTGGTTTAATTGGTTACGAAGACGATTATTTATCACTTATTTGAAGTTGAAGTGGAGTTTTACAGGTTTGTGTTCTTATCATTTATTAAACGGCTCACAACGTTTAGATATAACTTGTTCGTGCTTAGAAATGATGTGACGAAGACTTGACAAATCTAGCAAAGGTGTGTAATTTATAAACTTATGGTGCTCAATGCTCACATTTGCTATCACTTTGGTTATGTGTCTCATAGAAGATGAGGATTTTGTCAAGAGGTTACGATCTACTTATACTTTGGTCTTGGTATGAGTTTGACGTCACGTGGATAGTACAAGATATAAGACACAAGTTTGGGTTATTCTACTTCAGCATCAAGTTCGTTATACTTAGTTTTCTTCATCAGTGATCATTACATAGAGCTTACAGAATTGAAGATTCAAGAAATGGTTAACATATGGGTTTCAGGGGAAGCTTATTGTTAAAATGTTTAACCATTTACATGCATCATTGAGGTGAAGGTTTTTACTACTGCTAGTTATTATTACTACTGCTAGTTTAAGTTTCTACTGCTCAAGTTCATTTATCTTAAGGTGCGTCATGGAGGGTAATTTGAGTTGTTGGAAGGCTGGATTAGAAGTGTGATAGTGGTTTGTGGTTGTCGAAATCAAAGTTGCATACTTTAGTCCCCTATTTGATTATGACAAAAAGGGGAAGAAGATTTACAAAGAAGATGTGCAACTTACAGATCCTTGGTGGAATTGCATGGATTAAGGGGAAGTATGTTTCATTCATATATTAACTTCAGGGGAAGTTTGTGCTTATTTGGTTTTGTCATTATCAACTAGGGGAAGATTGTTGGGAAATATATTTTGAGTTGATAAGACAAAACAATGAATGAAAAGGAAACAAGAGGGACTTAAATGACAATTATGGAATTCTACAAGCTGGTGGAGGATATTCTACAAAAGATAAAAGATTCCAAAAGATATGATTCTTGAAGATAAAGATGCAGTTTATTAAAGAATTAAAAGATTTAGTTTCCTTATACAATTATGTTTTCCCTTGTGAATCTAGATGGACTCTACTATATAAAGAGATCCCTAGATATAGTTTTCTGTGTGTCAAAGATGTAAACACAAGAAAAGTGTGTGTATGTGTCTAGGCGTCAAGTCCTCTAAGTGGACGCCTATGGTTTGGTTGGTTTAGCCTCAAGGATCTTTGATTCCTTGTTATAGTTTAGATAACACGTTCTAGAATTGATCATCTAGAATTGGGGCTTGTAGTAGTCATTATATAAAGATGATGATGAAACCTTGTTAGGCAATAATAAATAATGTTCTTAATGTTTATTCTGCTGTGCATTCTATTGTTCTTTGTTATTGTTCATCCTAGATTAAAGTTCTAAACAAACTGAGCTTAAACGATCTTTAGGTTTCCACACAATCTCCCCTAATGTGTGGTCTTTGAATTTCTGAGGTAAGATCTTGAATCTTGCTTCTTTGAACTTCTTGAGATTGCTTTGTCATTGAGTTCTTGAATCTTTGATCTTTATTATGTTGTAGGCTTGTTCTTTCATGTTGTGTGATCTTTGATCTTTAGCCTTTGTCATTTTCTTTCAACTTCGTCTTTGATTCTGAGATCTTTAAATTTGTTCCTTATTTGTCTTTATCGTCTTTGCCACCTTGCAATCTTGTGTCTTGACCAACATTCTCATATTATGCATCATCTTGAAAGCTTGCTAACAATCTCCTTTGACAATCTCTGTCTTGATAATCTTGATATATTTAAGGAAGATCTTGAATATCAGAGTTTGCAGAAGTCTTTGTCTTTGTATGAACTTAAGCTTTCTTGATTCTTGAATCTTGATGCTAATAGTATGTCTTTGTAGTTTGAGCATGAGCATGTGGTAATGAATCTGACTCAGTTGGAGTGAGGCTATAACACCGTCGTTTGTACCTGCATTTTAATGTTAGTGATAAACAACAGACATGGACGAATATGGCTTGGTCATTCATCGAGATTCGGTTGCATTAACCTCCGGTTCCGTAGGACCGTTCTACAGTATAAATAATGTGCATGTGACCAGGTAGATTCAAAGAATCTCCTTGATAGGGTTTCCAACTCAAAATTTTATATCCTTTAACGCATATGCATTAGATTTACTGTACTTTCTTGTTCTCAATACCGGTACGTCTCAAAGCAGACAACACGATATGAGTGAATCAGATAGTTACTATCTTTCTGATTAAGTCGTCAATTCATTTACTGGACCGAATCAATATCCAATTGACACAAGTTTGATTCATATAGAATCTTGCAAGTCACCTACCGCAGAGCTATTTGAGGTTGACCCTGGAAGGATTTCCATTCATCACTGTGGAATTCTAAAGAGCATCACTCTAAATGTTCTGGCAGAATCACAAGGATAATGTGTAGGACTCTTATTAACAGCTTGTGAACTTATTGGTGTTCAACAAGTGTTTGTCATGGAATGTGTCCTAGAGATTTATTTATTGATCTCTTGGCTCTAGACTCGATTAGTGTGTTTTGGTTTCAGTACTCGGAGGCTGGAGCAGACTGCCACCTATTCAATATCAACTAACTCGGAGTAAGAAAGTCAATAGAAGTTGTATGTATCTCTGTGAAAAATGAGACAAGCATCTGTTAAGAGAAACTTGAATGGCTGGGAAGGGTTGTGCAGTGCATCACTGGGTCCATGATGTCTTGTCTTCAATACTAGAATTTATCTTTGTGAATCTGATAGATTATGTATTGACCTGGTTTCTGCCTAAAGTGTATAGAGGGCTTCTTTCTTTTCACCCTTTATCCATACATTTATTTTTAATTCTTCAACCCCGTCAATACTTACCAAGACGTCATTACTAACACCTTGTTGTGATTGTTCTAGTGTTAGCTCAACCTTAGTTGGCATTATTCCTGTTTCTCATTCATCCCAATCATACCTAAGGACTGCTATTTCTAACTATGGAATGTCCTTGGGTAGATCCCTCCGGTTCTGGTTGGATCATAAGACTAGTACCTAACCTAACCACCTTATGACTTCAGAATCATTGTGACTTAAGATGTTGTTCGGCATGAGATCGTAACCATAAAACCTTTTTCGAAGATTATAAAGCACTTTGAGTCGTTTAGATCACTTATTATTTTCAAGATCACATTTTAATTACATTTCTCCCCTTATTTTAAATACTAATTCACTTAGTTTTTGAAATACCATGTGATTTAAAATTTGTATTGAAAAAGTTGTGGGTTTAAAATGTATCAGCATGAATTATGTGGAACTTTTTCTTCTTGCTCCCCTCGATTTTACATATGTTTGACACCAAAAAAATGATACTAAGTAGTAAAATGAATATAAAATTAAGGTTGAGGTAGTGTTGAGCACACAATTTTGAAAGATTATGAATTATCATTGAAGAATTCTTAAAAAATTATGCTCAAACACTAGATCATCTTATGACATACAATCTATTGAGTAGTCATTATTATTACTTATTTGTTATTAAGATACTTTTTATAATGTTTTGAATACATAAGAATTGTCGTGTGATGATGTATCCAAAATCATTAAAACTTTGTTTTTCAAAAAACTCCCCCTCAACAATTGACTCATTTTAAAAATGACACTAAATGTAGAAGAATTGTCTTGTAAAATTTTATGAGGGATGGAGTGTTGAACACACAATTTTGAAAGATTTTAAATTATCATTGAGAAATTCTTGAAAATATTGTGTTCAACATTTTGAAAAACATCATGTTAGAAGACTTCTCTTCTAACCCTAAGGATAAGCGCACTGAAATGTACACTCTCCTTTGTCGTTCAGGTCCGAGTTGCAATCTGAGAGCAATTACAAGTCATAATGAAAAATAGAAATGACATGTTTTGAAAGCATTTGAAACTCTTGCTCGAACTTCATTTACACACCCTTGTCAATATTAATCAACATTTCTAGGTACGTAAATGTTATCGATTCCAAGAGACATGTCAAGGAGATTCTTTTGAAATTTTATATTTTTGTATTTTTTATAGGTTTTATATTTTTGTATTTTGCTTTTCTGAAAAATATTTACAAGTCGATGTTTGAAGAATATATCAAGCAGATTCATTTGCCAGAACCTCCAGTTCTGCTAGAGTCAAACATCTCATACCAATTCGTCTGACAAGATACTGAAACCTATCTTCGGGTAAGGCTTTAGTAAACATGTCAGCCAATTGGTATTCAGTTCTGACAAAGTATAATTCAATTGTATCATTTTCAACCTGTTCCTTGATAAAATGGTAGCAAGTATGGATGTACTTGGTACGGGAGTGCTACACGGGGTTGCATTAGATTGATATGGCTGACTGAGAGTTGCAATACAATGGTATTTTGTTGTAGCTGAAGCCATAATCCTTAAGTTGTATCCTCATCCACATTACTTGAGCACAACTTGCAGATAACGCCACGTACTCAGCTTTTGCTGATGACATTGTAGTGCAGTCCTGCTTCTTTGACATCCAGCTGACTAACTTATCACCTAGGAACTGTATTCCTCTAGAAGTGCTTTTACGAGTATCAAGAAATCTGGCATGGTCAGCATCTGAAAAAGTTGTTTGTTCAAAGCCAGAATCCTTCGAATACCATAGTCCCATGTTAATGGTACCCCTTAAGTATCGAAAGATCCTTTTAACCTATTTGAGGTGTTTTTCTATCGGTCTTGCTTGATAACGTGCACAATAACATACTGCTTGCACTATGTCTGGTCTACTAGATGTCTGATACATTAGTGACCCGATTTTACTACGGTAGTTAGTTTAGAAAATTACAAATTCTGGAAATTATACAAGATTAATTTCTCAAAAATTAATTAAAATTTGAATTTTCTTGTAACAGGCTTGGCGACACTGTCAGGACAAAATCCTGACGCCGTCTCTAGGGTCTGTAAAGAATTTTTTTCTTTCTTCATAAATTCCTGCACGCAAGTTCCCATTAGTTATTTCCTGCAAAATTTACTACAAAACCCATAAAAATAGTTAACACAATCATATGACTCAAAACAAACACACAAGACACACCTAAAATGCAAGAAAATAAAAGATTGGGCTGCCTCTCAATAAGCGCTTGTTTTTGTTTGAGTCACGAGCCTGACTCTACGCTTATTTGATGCGCAAAAGGTGGGTCTCCCTTACACTTAAGGTCGAGTGAGGGTGATAGTAGTGATACATACCATTTCGATGGAGGTATGCCACGTGGGGTGAAGGCGGTGTGTGAATGGTTAAGGGTTCTACTAACTTCATCCTAAAACTACTCGGATCCTTTGGTTTGATGGGTGCATTTGAAGTTAGAGAAAATTATGACAAATAATCAAGGATATGTCATTCTGATAAAGATTATGCTCCAATGATTCTTTATCCATTTCGATTCCCATCATCTTTATCTCGACTTCATCTTCGCACTCTGTCCTTCGGCCTTTACTTTTTAATTTAATTATTTGTTTCAGATTCATTATTCTAATTTTTATTGTTAAATAGACCTTGATAATGTAAGCATACTTTTGAGAAATACAACTAGTGTCATCCTAAACATGTTCATCATTCTCATTTTCTTATCTTTAAATTTGTCAAAATGTTGTCCCGGAGAGTAGTTAATTTAATATATTGAGCTGCAAAATTTTAGATTTACAATTTGTTTGTAAGAGAGGACTGACGCGTCAGCTTCGAGGGCGCCTTTTCCTTAAGCATTTCTTTTGCCACGTGATGGATAATTGCATCTGTTTGCACCCGACTGCTACTTCAACAGATGTTAGTCGTTCATAGTTTTAAACTTCTTACAACCTTCACACGTGACAGTAAGTCTTTTCTACTTTCGATTATCACCAATTATGTTGTTTCTTTAAATATTATTGGTTGTAATATGACAATTAAAGTTTGTGTTGTTTTCCGGGCTTAAAGAGACGTGGAATCATGTTGTTTTTTAAACATATTGGCTCACTTGTTTCAAAATGTTTGAATACGTCAATACTAACTGATCTTTTAAAATAGATTCCGTACCTTTATTACGATAAACTCATGGAAAAAACAAACTTTTCAAGAAAAAGATGTCATTCTTTTTAAATGTATAGTCATAATTAAAAATAAATTTAATTATTTGTGTGTCGGTACCCGTTGTGTGCAGTTTTCAAAACTTTGCGAGGCAGTTTTAGCCCTCTTCTGCTTGTTTTTAAGTCTCGGGTAAAACTAAAAAGTTGTCTGAAATGTCGTTTTACATCAAATTGCTTTAGGGTCCGAATCGTGAAAACATGATTTAGTGGTTCGTTTTTGATAAATTAACTATGAATTAATATATATCCTTTTTCGTTTTCGAATCAAATAAGTTAAAAATAACTTTGTACTCGAGGTGTGTAATAATAAATACGACTTATTATTGAAATATGTTCTGAAAATTTTACCAGTTATGCGGTAATCGTTTTTATGTGACAATAAAAGACCAAAAGTCAAAAAGTCAAGTCATACTTGAAGAGTCAAAGGTTAAAATAGTCCTTTAAAATTCCAAAAATTCCTGGATGTTACAGTGTGGATGAATGCGTTGTCTTTGAGGGTGATCATTCCGACGACCTCTACTTAATCGAGGACCTCTGGGATTACGACGTTCATCATTCTCATGTGTGGTCAAAGTTGCTAGGGTCCGAGTAATTTGTTGTAACGAATTCTAAACAATTTATCTAAATTCTTTCAATGAATTTTCGAGCTGTTGAACTTGATCGTTATTAACATCGTCACCAACCATGATTGTAGAAGAATACCCAAACTTTGAACAGTGGTCAAATTTGAACAGCAGGGTTTTTTTAGATCGAAGGATAAAATCTAAGAATAATTGACTTAAAGAAAACAAACCTGCAATTGCAACCCTAAACAAAACCTTGCTCTGAATACCAAATACCAACTGATGTAGCGTTATGCTAGAGATTATAGACAATTAAGTATTGTCAGACTTTTTGTGGGAGTAATATGGTTTACTCGACCGGAGGGTTTGAGAAAAATTATTCTCGACTCTTTTAATTAATACTAAATTCTGGAAACTAACATGATAGACTCCTAAACTAAATCCCTATTTATAATAGAAAAATAGTAATCCAAATAACATTACTAATTAGGTATCCTAGTCCTAATCTGATAAGCTCCTAAAAACAAAGTAAGATAAAGACTTCAGAACTTCTTGAATAAAATAAAACATAAGATAAGCTAGGGTTAGGGTGTTCATGTATCCAAGAAACATCTAACGTATTACCTTCATTTAGTACATTTGTTATCTAATTTTTTCATGAAATATTATCTGCTACTTATCTAGCCAAGGTGAATCTGTTGGTAGTCGAGTCGCCTTTATAAAGTTTCTTAACTAGCTTATAGACCCGTGATAAAATCACGGGTGGCTACAAAATAAATAAATAATAAAAAAAATTAGCAATAGCGACATTTGCATAACAGTTTCAAGGATATGCAGAATATTTGAAAAAATCAAGAAGTAAATAGCTTATAAGCCCGTGAAATTGACGGGTTCCTAAACAAAAATTCTTTATAAGAAATAACTTATGAAAAAACAAATGATAATAAAAGCAATTAGTATAACAGAAAAAACTTTAGCTTATAGTGTTGTATAATGGCCTATTTCCTTTTAATTGTTGTAAGAGTTGTCTTTCTAACTATAAAGGAAGAATGGTGAGAACAGAAGGAAGCAACTATATTAACCCAACCACATCTACAATAACAATCGGTAATGGTATTTGTAGAACTTATATATATTAACCACTGACATAAGCAACTATATTAACCATTTTGCACATAAATTTTCTATAAACTTATTATATAATACATAATCACTTGTCATAAGACGACCATCATTGTCATACCGGTTGCCCTGCCCCTACACTTTTTGCCTTTATTAGCAACATTTTGTAAAACATCTATTGTTGATACAAGATGAAATACCTAATGCCGTTTGTCCATCTCATTTAAGAGTTACAGAGTATACGATAAAAGAGTACGGATTTTGTCGATCTCATTAGCAAAACCTCATTTATAAAATGACCATTACATATTGTATCAACACCTTTAGCTTTTACATAAGTACACACCCCTTTACAATTTCTTGATCGCTAAATGTTTGAGGGCATTTAGATGCAAAATCTGAGTGTCATTAATATAATGTTTCTTCTCGTTAAACATAATTGAATAATAATGATTTTAGACCAAAGAGCATGCAAAATTTATTCCGATTAATTGAAGAACACACATAAATAGTTGATCTTTCTAGTTAAGAGTCGGTATGTATTTTCTGTAACTTAAAAAAATACACAAAAATTAGTCATATATTTTGCTAAGTACTAAAGACGTCTAAAAAGGAGGTTGAATCACATGCTACCCCCTCGATCTTTAGTCAAACTGATAACTTTATAAGTGAAAATCCAAACATCTCGATTACTTATACTAAACTTCTTACAAGACATTTCATCGAACACCTCTACACTTTTTAATCATTTGTCTTCCTATACATCCCATAGAAGATCACAAATTGTCAACGTAAACATCCAGTTTATTTTAGCATATAACAAACAAATCTAGATCTTAAAAACAATTTGGGTATATATATATATATATATATATATATATATATATATATATATATGTATATATATATATGTATATATATATATATATTAATGTATAGGAAATTAAAATTATACCTTTATTGAAATCTTCAATACAATCGAAATCTGGATTAATACAATCTTGAATAGAAGTACAGGAGTTCGTTTGTGATAAAGGTCTGGTTCTTTAACAATAATTTGGAAATGCTAAAATTTTTTTGAACACTTTGTTGTGGATAAAATTAGTGAGGGTTTTTTCTCATAAAAATCGTCTGCTTAAAAAGGTGAAACCATTCTTATTTTATAGTGATTTCCTTCCAGTAGTTTGTAGATGTGGTACCATCCGCTCCATATCATCTATATACCTCATAACATAGGGGGTATGCATAACCCCACATACCCAAGAGGGGGGTGGTTTCAAGCACTTCATAAAAAATCGTCTGCTTAATGAAGGTGATCCTTTCTTCTTTTATAATGATTTCTTCCAGTCTTCTTTTACTTGGTAACCGGCTAGTGTCAGTGCTGTCTTCAATAATATCTTTCATAGTGCTGAGTGAGCTGTCTTCAATAATGTGGTCTTTAATAATTGTCTTCTGTCTAATTCCGGGTGAGCTGTCTTCAATCATGTTGTCTTTAATAATGCTTCTTTTGACTAATAGGGTCTTCAATAATGCACCTTTTTTGTAACGTCATTGCTTACGTTTTAACATCTTCTAGAAATATACTAAGCTGTCTTCTTTACATAATTATATTATTCTTTACATATTTAAAAAAATTTCATCCTCATACGGATCTTGTGCATCTTGAAATAGATTTTCACTAGGGGTAGGGGACCCTCTAATTTCATTTATAAATTTTTCTAATAAGACTTCATTATTTGAATAATCCTTGATTCTTTGAGCAATCTCTTTATTAGTCATTGATGATCCTGATGCTGATGAACTTGGAGAAATTGTTGTAGTTCTTGGAATAAGACTCTTATGATATCTGTCTACTGCTGCTTTGTCTGCTTGACTTTCTTTAATAACTTTCCACCATTTTGAACTAAATTGTCTGATTAACAATGGTGGTGAAGTACCTTCAGCTTCCTTCTTTTTATGAGTAAATGATAAAATCCATGGTAGTTTGAAAGTAGCAGAAAATTGTAAAGTATATTCAAATGAAGGGATATCATCTTGTTTAAATAAAACTTTATATTGATTATAACCTGCTAAAACTGTTTGAGGAAAGGTTTCTGGGATTGTCCCCATATAACTATACCATTTTACAAACCATTTTGGATATTTTAAAGAAAAATCTTCAGAAAAATGGAAAAACCAAGTATGAAAATGTGCTTTGTATAAAAATGCTTTATTCCAGGCTTCAATGTAATCATAATAATTGTATCCTGGATAATTTGGATAACAAGATAAAACTTTGTTAGTAAAAGGTCTATTGTTCCAATCTTCGGGAGATAAAACTTTTAAAATCTTGACTTTGCTAAAATCAATTTTCACTGAGTCTTCTTTATTGTAATTATGACGAATCTGAATTGATTTGCTATCTATTAAAATAGCTTCATAATACTCTCTTATTTGATAATCGTTTGTATAAAAATTGGTACCCTGAGGATACAAATATTCTAATAAGGTATTAAAACTCTGATTAAGCTTTTGCTCTTCAATTGGTTCTAAAATTTTAATAACTTGTTTATTTGGATTAACGTGGAATTCTAGATTTATTGAAGGAGATCTGGGAATATTTTCTAGTGAAGTTGGAGTAGGTAGTCTGTTTAAATGTTGAGATATACCTTGCGTATGAGCTAATGCTGAATAGGTAGGTCTCGTTAGAAAACTATTGGTTGGTGGGTATGGAGATAGTGGAATAAATCTGTTTTGAGTTTGGTTTATCGGAGATGGGGGAAAAGGTAATCTTGGTAAAACAAATGGAGAAGGTAATCAATGATATGTTGTTTTCTTTTCCAAAAGGCATTTGGTGTAGTAGCACATACATTATTTTTAAATTTTTCTTCTATATTTATGACTTTATTTTTTATATAACCTTCTTGTAATTGATTCTTGATTCTTATATCATCTATCTCATTTACTAAATATTTGATATGTTTCTTTTTATTTTTTACAATATTTATATCTCTTCTTTTTATAAGATTTATAAATTCAAAAGTTATTTCTTTTCTAAAAATATTTGTAGAAAGTCCCTTATCATTAACTACAAATGGATATAAAGTTGTTATAAAAGGTGATCCTAAAATGATTTGTGAACTTAAATTCTTTACAAATATGAACATTAGATAATTTGTAATTTATATTTAATCTAGATCCATTGAATCCAGCGACTCTTTGTGATGACTTTTCATAATATTGAGTAGGAATAAGACCTTCTTGGATACAATTTAAATCTGCTCCAGAGTCTAATAAAGCTATTAATGATAATTTAAACTCTCCATTTATAGTTATATTAATTTTTGTATGCCATTTTTGAGAACTTATACTTTGAATATTATTGATTATTTCTTGATTTAAATGTGAAGTACTTTCTTTGTTTGGTTCTTCGTTTAATGTTTTTTCTTCTAATATTTTTATTTTTTGTTTTATTAATGTTACTTCAGTTTTTACATTGTTTAATTCTTCTTGTAGTTCATTGATTGTTATCGATTTTTCTTTTTTATTAAATCTTTTGCATATTTCATTAAAATTGTAAGTTTGTTTATTCTTTTCAATAGTTTTATTTTTCTTTAATTTTTCTTCTAATTTATCTATATATATTTGTCTTAATTTTGGATCTTTAATTTGATTTAATAATTCTATTATCGATTCAATTTCATTATCTTCATTTATAGTATTTATTTCTTTGTAATCACATGTACAATTTCCAATGCAATCACAAATTTCTGATTCATTATCACTACTAGATTCATCTTTTGATATATTTAAGTCTTCTTCTTCGTAGTCTGATATATCACTTTCTTCATTTATCATTATCTTCATTATTTGACTTTTAAGTTTACTAGAAATATTAAGTTCATTAATTTTTTTCTTGGTATAACAATTCTTTGAGGTATGACCTTGTTTTCCACATTTATAACAAATTATAGTATCTCTATAATTATTATCTCTATAATTATTTTTATAGTTTTTATTATTTAAATTCTTTTTATATTTTTTATAATTTCCTTTTCTTTTATTATATATTTTATTATTATCATATGTTCTATATCTTCCATATGATTTTTTATTTCTTTTATATTTATTTTCTTTTGTTTGTCTATTAGGTAATCTTAATGGTTCAAAACCATATTGTTCACAAAAATTTCCTAATTCTTTTTTACTATTTATACCTTCTTTCTTAATTTGATATTTTAGTTTTAATTCAGAACATATATTTAATCCTTCTTGATTAATATAACTAATAATTTCTCCATAGGTTAAATCTTTATATGGAATTAGTCCATTATAATGATTTGATAACTTACTTCGTATTCTTTCAGCAAATATCTTAGGTAATCCTGCAATAAATCTTTCTTTCCAATAAGCTTCTCTACAATCAAGTCTAGTTGTTACTTTAGTTATAAAAACATCTTTATACCATCTAAAATCTGATAATTTTCTACATGTTAAATTTAATAATATAGCAGAGTTTCTTTCTTGATAAACAGATGGATTACCAACAAAATTTTTTAAAATAGCAAAAATTAAAGTATTAACCATATCATCTTCTTGAGTTTCTACTGGCATTCCATTTTCATTTTTTATAATAGTTTTCTTAGCTTTAAATACTATAGATTTTTCATTTTCTGTTATATAATTATCCCACCATCCTTTTAGACTTCCTGTAAAACCTGATATAAGTATTTCTATAATTTGTGATTCAGTATTCTTATGAGTTTTATAAGCATTAGATGCCATAGTCATTTCTTGTAATATATTTAATATTTGATGTTCTGTTTGACCATCTAAATTCCATTCATATATTGACAAACCGTCATATAAAGCTCGTTGCCTAACAGGGCTCTCTTCATATTGCATATCTGGTAATGTTGGTCTATTATAATAATTTCTTGCTTCTGGTCTCGGGGTATAAGTATTTTTAAATTTCATTTTATTTATTTCTTTTTCTTCAATATCTAAAATTTTACTTTCTCTAAACTGATTTTCAATATCTGAAATATCATCTTCTGAACTAATTTCTTCATTAATATTTGATATTTGTAACTTAGATAATTTATCTTCAATTTCTTGTAATATGTGATGATCTTGTCTTCCTAAATTTATGGGTCTATTTATATTATATGGTATAAACATAGGATTATCTTCTATGTCTACTTGATTATTTTGAGAAGTACTTGCTTGATTATTTTGTGAAATACTTGCTTGATTATTTTGTGAAGTACTTGCTTCTGAATTACAATTTTCTATTCGATTTAATTGTTGTCCTATAGTGTTTAATTTTTCATTAGTATAATTATTCTGATATATTATTGTAGATAAACATTTCTTTTGTTCTTCATTATCTTTAATAGGGTTGTTATTCATATGTAAATTCTTTGTTTGATAAAAATATTGTCTCAGGGGAGTTACTTGTTATTTTATCTTTAGTTTCTAAATCTATATATGTTTTGTTTATATTTGTTGTTTCTTGTATTTGATTCTCTGTAGGAAAATCCATTTTGTTTTCAATACAATATACTTGAAACCATGCAAAAAATGGTATATTTTCTTTATGTTCAAAAACGAACATAGTCCATTCAATTTCATGAATTAATTTTTCTTCTTCAATAAAATTTGAAAGATACCAATTTAATATATCTTTATTATAATCTTTATATCTTTCTTCTTTTAAATATTTCATATTTGGTTTAGACATTATCTTTATTTTTAATGTATTTGTCTTTTAATATTTTTTAGTCTTTGTTGTAAACTAAATATGTGATTTTGTAATTCTATAAATCTTCTTGTATGTTCTTTATAACATATAACATATCTTCCTGTATATAATTCATATTTTATTCTTTCTAAATTTTCTTTATTTCTTATTATAGCTTCTCTAAACCACTCTATCTCTTTTTTGATTTTTTGTGAATAATAACTCATTTTAGTTGTTCATAATTTTCTACTTCTGAGGGTGCATAATTATACGTAGAATCACTCTTATTATCTTCTTCATATAGAGGTTTAGGAATTGAGTTATTGAAATCAACTCCTTTCATTCTCATAGATTGAGCTCTTCTTAAATATACTTTTTCTTCTTCATTTATTAAATTTGAAGGAATATATGTAGAATGTCTAGATGATTCTCCTATCTTGTTACCAAAAGATATTTCTATATTACCATCTGATTTTTCTAATATATTAGCTATATCTTTATTTAATTTTAAAGGTTTTATCTTAACTAATTCTTCTAAATTCCAAGTTTGATTTCTAGTTATTTCATCCCATTTTAATCTTTTCGGGGTACATATTGAAGAATTTTCTAAATTAGCTTCAAAAATAACAGTTTCATCTTTAGTAATATCTATCTTAGAACGTGGATCTACCGTAGTAGTCATAGTTTTATAATATACTCTATAAATAACCACTAAAGGGTCTGAGCCTTCTTTTATTTCTATATTCTTAGTTTTTATATCTAATGTTAATACATCTAGAATATTTGGATCATTTAATGCTATTGTAAAATTGGGGTAACAATTAAAATATATGGGACCATTGCATATATTTGATTCTGCTAATGCTAATAGTGATTGATCAAACTTAAGTAGTCTAGCATCTCTTAATATCATGCAAATAGGGGCATTAATTCCTAATCTAGTTAAAGGCTTTATTGCTATCTGAACTAATCCAATATGTAAGAATTTATTTGACTTTCTATGTTCTTTAATAGCTTTTGCAGAAAATAGTTTTATACTTTGATGATCTTGTAATAACGGTAAAGTTTTTTCAGTAGTATTAATTGAATAGTTTTGAAAAAATTCAAAAGATCCGACTGTATATAAAGTTTTAATATCTTGTTTAGGAATACTCCAATTTTGTAAATTATTTTCTATATTTGAAATCATAATTTCAACTGAATTTGTATGATCTTGTTCTTCTTCAATATCAGAAGAGGAACCATTCTTTCGGTTAAGTAATAATTTAGCTATTCTATTCATAATGAATTATTCTGATAATATTAATGTAAAATCAACTGAATAAAGTTTTTCTATTACCTGAATAAATATTTCTACGGGAACATCCCCATATCTTCCGGGTCCGGCCGTCTTACGCTCTTTGTTGCGGCTAATCCAACGGATGTGATCGACAGGACTTACCAACGCAGTCATATTATTCATATAATATAAAACTTATCCATTGTTTTAGCATAATATTAACAAAATAATTCATTAGTTATAAGATAAGAAATTCATTACTTTTCCTTAAAATGGCTAGGGGACAGGATCAATAAATGTTGAAATTAAGTTTGTAAATATCAATTAAATAGATAAATAAAGAAAATTTAATTTATACCTTTATTGAAATCTTTAATACAATCGAAATCTGAATTAATACAATCTTGAGTAAGAGTACAAGAGTTCGTCTGTGATAAAGGTTCTGGTGATACAACAATTTAGAAGGCTAAAGTTTTTGAACATCTACTTGTGGATAATATGAGTGAGGGTTTTTTCTTCATAAAAAATCGTCTGCTTAATGAGAGTGATCCTTTCTTCTTTTATAGCTATTTCTTCCAGTCTTCTTTTTCTTGATGACCGGCTAATGTCAGCCTTTTTGTCTTTAATAATTTCTTTCATAGTGTGCCGTGAGCTGTCTTCAATAATTTCTTTCATAGTTTTCCGTGAGTTGTCTTCAATAATGTTGTCTTTAATAATGCTTCTTTTGACTTGTCGAGCTGTCTTCAATAATGTCTTCAATAATGCTTCCACCTTTTTTGTAACGTCATTGCTTACGTTTAACATCTTCTAGAAATATACTAAGATGTCTTCTTTACATAATTATATTATTCTTTACATATTTAAAAAATTTTCATCCTCATACGGATCTTGTGAATCTTGAAATAGGTTTTCACTAGGGGTAGGAGACCCTCTAATTTCATTTATAAATTTCTCTAATAAGGCTTCATTATTTGAATAATCCTTGATTCTTTGAGCAATCTCTTTATTAGTCATTGACGATCCTGATGCTGATGAACTTGGAGAAATTGATGTAGTTCTTGGAATAAGACTCTTATGATATATGTCTACTGCTGCTTTGTCTGCTTGACTTTCTTTAATAACTTTCCACCATTTTGCACTCCATTGTCGAATTAGGAGTGGAGGAGAACTTCCTTCTGATTCTTTCTTTTTATGAGTAAATGATAAAATCCATGGTAGTTTGAAGGTAGCAGAAAATTGTAAAGTATATTCAAATGAAGGGATATCATCTTGTTTAAATAAAAATTTATATTGATTATAACCTGCTAAAACTGTTTGAGGAAAGGTTTCTGGGATTGTCCCCATATAACTATACCATTTTACAAACCATTTTGGATATTTTAAAGAAAAATCTTTAGAAAAATGGAAAAACCAAGTATGAAAATGTGCTTTGTATAAAAATGCTTTATTCCAGGCTTCAATGTAATCATAATAATTGTATCCTGGATAATTTGGATAACAAGATAAAACTTTGTTAGTAAAAGGTCTATTGTTCCAATCTTCGAGAGATAAAACTTTTAAAATCTTGACTTTGCTAAAATCAATTTTCACTGAGTCTTCTTTATGTAATTATGACGAATTTGAATTGATTTGCTATTTATTAAAATAGCTTCATAATACTCTCTTATTTGATAATCGTTTGTATAAAAATTGGTACTCTGAGGATACAAAAATATCTAATAAGGTATTAAAACTCTGATTAAGCTTTTGCTCTTTAATTGGTTCTAAAATTTTAATAACTTGTTTATTTAGATTAACGTGGAATTCTAGATTTATTGAAGGAGATCTGGGAATATTTGCTGGTGAAGTTGGAGTAGGTAGTCTGTTTAAATCTTGAGATATACCTTGTGTATGAGCTAATGCTGAATAGGTAGGTCTCGTTAGCAAACTATTAGTTGGTGGGTATGGAGATAGTGGAATAAATCTGTTTTGAGTTTGGTTTATCGGAGATGGAGGGGAAGGTAATCTTGGTAAAACAAATGGAGAAGGTAATCTAGGTTTAGGTAACACAATCTTTTTATCTGAACTCATCCCTGTAAAAATTCTCTTGATAAGAAATCTGGTATATGATTGTTTTCTCCTTTAATATGTTCGATGTTGAAATCAAAATTACTTAATAAAGCTTGCCATCTGGCGAAAATCTGTTTAGAAATTAAATTTTTAATATCATTTTCTTATGATAAGATTTTTGCGAAAGACAATCTATTCTTAATAAAAAGGTTTAATATAAAGATCATCTTCGAATTTTTTTATATTTAAAACGATACTTAAAATTTCTTTTTTAACAGTAGAATAGTTCTTCTGAGTATCATTCCATGATCCTAAATAAAATCTAACTAATGATTCTGTTTTACTATCTTTTAATCTATTTTTCTAATATTCCTCCATATCCTATACGCTAGCATCTGTTTCAACTATAAGATATGCTTCGGGAGGTACACTTAAACATTGTAATTCTTTAATCTAACTTTTTATTTCTTTAACTATAATAAGTATGTTTTTTCTGTCCATGGTTTCAGGGATTCCTTTTTAATCTATAAAATAATGTTTACAAAGACTTCCTAAATATTTTTGAAAAATCATGTATATAATTATAAACAACCTAAAAATCTTTGTAATTAGTTTTTTAATCTTTTATGTCATCATGAAACTTACTTAACATTCTAAACTTCTTCTTATTGGTTTAATAGTTCCTTGGACTATATCGTGACCTAAGAATCTTATTTCTGTTTTAAAAAGACTTATCTTAGTTGGTGAAACAGCTAATCCATTTTTGAATATAATATCATAGAATATATTTAAATGTTTAAAGTGTTGATCTATATTTTTAGAAAATATTAATACGTCATCAATATAAACTATTGCAAAATTACTTATAGGATTTATTATATCATTCATAATATTTTGAAATTCTGAAGGTGCATTTTTTAAACCAAAGGGCATTACATTCCATTCATAATGTCCAAAGGGTACATTAAAACCTGTTTTATATTTATCTTTTTCACTTATCTGTATTTGCCAGAATCCTGACTTCATATCAAATTTTGAAAATATTTTTGAATCATATAGTTTCTTTAATAAATCTCTTTTATTAGGTATAGGATATCTTATCCATTCTAATACTTTGTTTAATGGTTTATAGTTTATTACTAACCTTGGTGCTCCTCTTTCTATTTCAGCTTGATTCATAACATAAAAGGCCGAACATGACCATGGAGACTTTGAAGATCTTATTAGTTTCTTTTCTAATAATTCTTGTATTTCCTTTTTACAATGAGTTTCTAGTTCTTGAGACATATGTATAGATTTCGATTTTGTAGGAATGTCTTTTTCATTAAAAATTTTAATATAAGGTAATTCAATGATATGTTGTTTTCTTTTCCAAAAGGCATTTGGTGTAGTAGCACATACATTATTTTTAAATTTCTCTTCTATATTTATGACTTTATTTTTTATATAACCTTCTTGTAATTGATTCTTGATTCTTATATCATCTATCTCATTTACTAAATATTTTATATGTTTCTTTTTATTTTCTACAATATTTATATCTCTTATTTTTATAGGATTTATAAATTCAAAAAAAAAAGGATTTATAAATTCAAAAGTTATTTCTTTTCCAAAAATATTTGTAGAAAGTCCCTTATCATTAACTGCAAATGGATATAAAGTTGTTATAAAAGGTGATCCTAAAATGATTTGTGAACTTAAATTCTTTACTAATATGAGATGTGTTTTAAAACAATAATTTTCTTTACAAATATGAACATTAGATAATTTGTAATTTATATTTAATCTAGATCCATTGAATCCAGCGACTCTTTGTGATGACTTTTCATAATATTGAGTAGGAATAAGACCTTCTTGGATACAATTTAAATCTGCTCCAGAGTCTAATAAAGCTATTAATGATAATTTAAACTCTCCATTTATAGTTATATTAATTTTTGTATGCCATTTTTGAGAACTTATACTTTGAATATTATTGATTATTTCTTGATTTAAATGTGAAGTACTTTCTTTGTTTGGTTCGTCGTTTAATGTTTTTTCTTCTAATGTTTTTATTTTTTGTTTTATTGATGTTACTTCGGTATTTACATTGTTTAATTCTTCTTGTAGTTCATTGATTGTTATCGATTTTTCTTTTTTATTATATCTTTTGCATATTTCATTAAAATTATAAGTTTGTTTATTCTTTTCAATAGTTTTATTTTTCTTTAATTTTTCTTATTTTTTATCTAATAAATATGTGTCTTTTATTTTGGATCTTAATTGATTCAATAATTCTAAAAATCGATTTAATTTCATTATCTTCATTTATTGTATTTATTTCTTTGTAATCACACGTACAATTTCCAATGCAATCACAAATTTTTTATTCATTATCACTACTAGATTCATCTTTTGATATATTTAAGTCTTATTCTTCGTAGTTTGATATATCACTTTCTTCATTTATCATTATCTTCATTATTTGACTTTTAAGTTTACTAGAAATATTAAGTTCATTAATTTTTTTCTTAGTATAACAATTCTTTGAGGTATGACCTTGTTTTCCACATTTATAACAAATTATAGTATCTCTATAATTATTATTTCTATAATTATCTTTATAGTTTTTATTATTTAAATTCTTTTTATATTTTTTATAATTTCCTTTTCTTTTATTATATATTTTATTATTATCATATGTTCTATATCTTCCATATGATTTTTTTATTTCTTTTATATTTATTTTCTTTTGTCAGTCTATTAGGTAATCTTAATGATTCAAAACCATATTGTTTACAAAAATTTCCTAATTCTTTTAGCACGTTCCACCACTTCTCCGTTCATTTCCAATACTGATCGTGAAACACCATGAGCAGCAGGATGTTGAGGTCCGAAATTCGAAGTGAAATTACTATGTATACCTTCTTTCTTAATTTGGTATTTTAGTTTTAATTCAGAACATATATTTAATCCTTCTTGATTAATACAACTAATAATTTCTCCATAGGTTAAATCTTTATATGGAATTTGTCCATTATAATGATTTGATAACTTACTTCGTATTCTTTCAGCAAATATCTTGGGTAATCCTGCAATAAATCTTTCTTTTTAATAATCTTCTCTACAATCAGGTCTAGTTGTTACTTTAGTTATAAAAACATCTTTATACCATCTAAAATCTGATAATTTTCTACATGTTAAATTTAATAATATAGTAGAATTTCTTTCTTGATAGACAGATGGATTACCAACAAAATTTTTGTAAAATATCAAAAATTAAAGTATTAACCATATCATCTTCTTGAGTTTCTACTGGCATTCCATTTTCATTTTTTACTATAGTTTTCTTAGCTTTAAATACTATAGATTTTTCACTTTCTGTTATATAATTATCCCACCATCCTTTTAGACTTCCTGTAAAACCTGATATAAATATTTCTATAATTTGTGATTCAGTATTCTTATGAGTTTTATAAGCATTAGATGCCATAGTCATTTCTTGTAATATATTGAATATTTGATGTTCTGTTTGACCATCTAAATTCCATTCATATATTGACAAACCGTCATATAAAGCTCGTTGTCTAACAGGACTCTCTTCATATTGCATATCTGGTAATGTTGGTCTATTATAATAATTTCTTGCTTCTGGTCTTGGTGTATAAGTATTTTTAAATTTCATTTTATTTATTTCATTTTCTTTAATGTCTAAAATTTCATTTTCTCTAAACTGGTCTTCAATATCATCTTTTGAACTAATTTCTTCATTAATATTTGATATTTGTAACTTAGATAATTTATATATATGTATATATGTATATGTATATGTATATATGTATATGTATATGTATATGTATATGTATATGTATATGTATATGTATATATATATGTATATGTATATATATAT
>BQNB010108835.1:0-22876 GCA_026074375.1 Tanacetum coccineum | reverse complement strand
GCCTCGTCAGCACCAAATCTTCGTGCTAATTAAGTGATCTTCCAAATCTTCATAGTAAGTGATCAGTTACGGCCGACGTAACTCTTGTTGTCGTTACGCCGTAACTTCATCGTCAACATAATTTCACATGTAATAACCGGTTATGGCGTAATCATGTTATCAATTACGCTGTAACTCATGAATAATGCGGATTTTGATATAAAAAGATGTTTTTCCGTATCTTTTCTGTTCCATTGCCAAAATTACCTAAAATACAGAATATAAACGAATTAAGTATCAAAATGACATAAAGTAGTGCAATAAACGTGGGAATTTGATATAAAAAGTATTAAATATTTGATGTTATCAAATATCCCCTCATTTGGCTTCTACTTGCCCTTCAAGTAGAACCTTTTAAATAATTCTCAAAAAGATATCTCCCTAGTTATCCAGGAAGATACGAATTTAAAAATTACCTATACTAGAAAATTCTAAACTGAGCACCTTACGAAAAGGAAAAATGAATCACACTCATTCTCTCACTAATCTATGTGTTTCATTTTTGGTGATCACTCAACTACTCAGTCATGGCGAGTATTCTATCATAAGCTTGACAAGGATACTAATCTCCACCACTAGAGTCTAGATGCAACTGTTTAAAGGGTAAATGGGTTGACACAACACAAAGACTTACGGGGTAAATCATTCTCTAAATGAAATGTTTACCAAAAGCGTTACACCAACAAGGGCGACAAAACCACACATACATATCCATAATGACAAATGAGACATGTATGATTGCTCACTCCCTCATTTGACCAAAACTAAGGGTTGGGATGGAGAATGATATAGGGTATGAGTCTTCTAATCTTTCACCAAAAGCGTTACACCAACAAGGGCGATAAAACCACATATACACATCCATAACGATGGAATAGACATAAATGATTGCATTTAATTCCCCCTTCGACTAAAACCAAAGGTTAGTGATTATGTATGGGTGCACATTAATTGGTGTTAATAAAAACACAAAACAAGTAGTTTTCTAAGTCCACAATATCCTCGTCACTAGTCGCATTCAAATCCCATAAGGTAAAAACGAGGGTCAAAAGTCAAGGGGTCTTCATAATACACGAGTTAATGCATATGAAATATAATTTATTACCTCATAATCTCCATAACTTAGGCAAGAAAGTCGCATTAACTCGGCCTTCATCATCAATGAACAAAAATTATGTGCTAAAATTTTTTAAATTTTGGGCTAATTTAGCACATAATTTCACCAAATACCTCATTTCTATCTCCCTTCCCCCACTTGAGATGTACAATACCCTCATTGTACAGATAGACTTATAATAGAAAGGAGAGATAAGAAATGACATTGTTTTTATAAAACTACTCCATTTTACAAAGACGGATTAATCCACACCGAGCCTGAACAAGCGGGAAGGCCTACCACAATACAACATATAAGCTGATTTATAAGTTTTTTTATATCAGCTATAATAAACACTTACTTGCATTCTTTTTATTCTTTTATTCATTTTTTGTGCAAGACAAGGATACAATGAAATGGAAATTACAATACAGACACATACATACATGAGTATCCCCCCACTTAAGATTAACTGTCTTCAAAACCCGACTTTCTTTACATACCCTATATCCTAACCCACGACTTTTACCAGCGAAACCAAAATAAACCAACAACTCCCCGATCATGGACTAAAGAAACTACAAGGTAGGCTAGGCGAAAGGTGTAACGAAATAACATATATTTGGGTTTAACAAAATGAAAGAAAAGGCTCAGCAGGTTATACTAGGGGTATCTTGCACTAAAGATGAGTGCAATAAAGGGTTTAACAGGGGGATTGACTAATCAGTATGAGAAGTCAATATACACAAAACATATATAGGCTATTTAGGGTTAATCCTAAAATTTACCTTTTATCACAGCTACACCAATTACACTAGGTGCAATGCTCATTTTGGTGGTCTCAAAAAAAATATACCAGGCCAAGTTTTAAAGTCTACTACAACTAGGGGTGTCAGTAGGGTCGGGTTGACCTAACCCAAACCCGAACCCGATAAGGTTTATCGAGTCGGGTTAAAAGATCTTGTCAGGTTGTTTTGACCCGAAGCCGATAACCCGATAATGTTATCGGGTCGGGTTAGGGTTAAATAATTATTGTTATCGGGTCAACCCGATAAGACCCGAAATCATTTTTTTAAGTAATAATTTCTAAAACTCATGTTTTGTTTACTTGCTCAGTTCTGACAAGCAATTATGCTTTAGAGGATATAAGTTATCAAATATTCATTTAACGACCTACTGGTGAACCATAAATATTGTAAGTTTTCTTATACATTTGAGTTTTCAGTGTATTTCATAAGATATTGTTCAACTTATGTAAAAAAAAAAGACATTCAAAAGCATTGGACCAAATTGATAGCAATTGTCTGTTTGAAAACAACTTATTGTCCACCAGTTTGTTTTAATTAATTAAAGACACTTCAATCTTAATGTTCTATATCCTTAAATCTTTAAGTTAAACTCATACTTGCATACAAGACCCTAAAAGAACATGCTCTGAAGTGACATGGTTCAATGCTAAGAAACCAAATTTTTGCATATCTTGTCGATATGTGTCATGTTATCTTTGGAATTTATTGTAGTACATTAATTTGTTTTAAGAACATGACTACTGTAATTGCTACACTAAATTTATCAAGAGTTAAAAATGAAATAATCACACGAATCTGAGTGTTTTATTCGTTAAACAAAAGGAATAAATAACAAGATGTGATTCAAAGTCTGAAAGTTTCTGCCATGAACATTATTCATAGTTAAATATATATATATGTTGCTTATTACCCTATAAACCCGAATCACCCGACCCGATACAGACCCGACCCGACTGCCACCTGAACCCGATAACCCGATTCCATACCAGGTCGGGTTTTCGAGTGAGGTTTTAAAATCAAAACCCCGACTCAACCCGACCCGACAATACCCGAAAACCCGCTAACCCGACCCGATAACACCCCTAACTACAACCAACCATCACAGATCATTATTTATTGAATTTATGTATAGGGGAAAACGAAAGGTAATCCTCATACAATGGAATTAATAAGGTAGGGTGTGGCATCAGTAAGTCTTAACTAGTTTAAGTAATTAAAAACATGTTCAATTTATTAATGATACATTTTTTTCAAAAAAAAAATAAAAAAATAGCAGGCAAATATAATCAATGGTGTTTATTCTAATTCCCTTCCCCTCACTTGAGTCAAACTTATGCATATAAAATTGAAATAGGAAGGGTTAAAAATGGAACGGATTACTCCCCTGGATTTGCTCAGTAAGATGAAGAGATAGCATGCTCTAATCCATGCTCCAAGTCTGCTTCCTCGAGCAACATCCTCCATTACAAGCGCCATCAACATCCTGTAAAGCATCTAACTAGACTGGTTTGGGATGCTTCTTTGCAGCTTGATTAGCATCCTAGCACCTCATCCTGTGCATTACCTGTATAGCTGCAAAAAAGACTAATACCAAAAGCATAAACCAGGATAGAAAGCACCAATATATACAAAACTATACAAAATAAACCCAACTCACTTTCGTAGGAATCACAGTGGCATTTAGCGTATGCAATAAGCTTTTTAAACCACTTAGTGGCCCAAGTGGATGAGTGAAGTCTCGTGAGGATTTCCAAAGAACATACCCACAAAGTTCATTTACCAATATACACGGTTTTATAAAATTTCAAAAATTTTAATGATTTTCAACACGGATTATGGAGTAACCATCATAATCAGTTAAGCGAATTATGAGGTAAAAAATTTGAATTTTTTAAAAACAGTTACGTCATTATCGTGGAGAGAATTACGCTGTAACAACATTTGTTACGCCGTAACTATAAGAGTTACGTCGTAACCTATTGCATATTTGCAACTACTTTACCACATAATATGAGTCGAATAGCCCTCGAAATCCATCCCCTTGCAGTTAGAACCTGCAAAACCAAGTAAGAAATATATAAAACCAACTACATACTAAACTACGAGGATAGGTCGGGTTGTCTCCCGAGAAGCACTTTTCTTTTGAAACGAGTCTTTAAGTTAGACTCAAGCCTCTAACACATGCTACTTGGACATCTCCACACATGTCCAATCTTCATGTCAGCTCCTCAACCTGTTCAAAATGCTCATCCTGCACACTAACAAACCTTGTGCATTAAATGTGTTATAAAACAGAGAAAAAAGAGGAACATACATTAATGGTAAATACTTGACTCGGGCATAAATTTTTTAAGGTTCAAGTAACGCCCAAATTATTTTTGGTGTCTCAGACCCGAATACGCCGTAACAAGCACTACCAAGTCACACCATACCCAAGTCTGAGACGCATTTTTTTTACTATACTAGTTATGCCGTAACCAATTGAAATAGTTATGCCGTAATCCAAAGCATTACTCAGTAACAACACTTAATCAAACATGCAAACTTAAACACAATTAATAACAAATCAACAACAAATTAAACCGCATGATCTGCTAAATCAAATTAATCATTAAATTAAATTGACCAAAATAAGTTGAATAATTTTTACAAACTGTGCTGAACTAGTACTCTCGATCCCCTAGTCAAACGCCATGGCAAACCCCAAAGGGTTTGCCCTATAACCAAGCTAGCAGGCTGCTAGCTCTTTTCTCCGATTTCTTCTTTTTGTGGCTAACTCCACCGAATAGGAATGAATCAATTATATGATTCATTCGAATCATATATATACTAAAATATGAGTCAGAAGTTGTCACAACTGGCCCTCCGACTTAAGGGTGAAGAGTGAAACTTTATATAACTTTTGCACAATATTAGTCCTTGTGATTTTACGGCGTAACCCAATACACGGTTACGCCGTAACACTCCTGATGCGGCTTTCCTTTTTATGTGATAATCTCAGTTACGGCGTAATAAATAATTATGTTTCTCCGTAACCCTTAGTCGACAACAATATAATTTCTATAGTAAAAGATTATGGCGTAACTATATGGGACGTTACGCCGTAAAGCCTCGTCAACACCGAATCATCGCACTAAATAAATGATTACGGCGTAACCCTACTGGACGTTACACCGTAATGTCTTCAAAGCTTCCAAATCTTCATAATAAATGATTAATTACGGCGTAACTCTTATTGATGTTACGCCGTAACTTCTTCGTCAGTACAATTCCATATGTAATAATAGGTTACGGCGTAATCCATGGTGTTAATTACGCCGTAACTCATGAAAATGCAGATTTTGATATAAAAAAGCCTTTTTTCGCATCTTTTCCGTTCCATTGCCAAAATTACCTAATATAAAGAATATAAAAGAATAAAGTATCAAAATTACATAAAGCAGTCCAATAAACTGTGGGAATTTGATATGAAAAAGTATTAAATATTTAATGTTATCAGGTAAGGATCTTCTAACTTTCACCAAAAGTAATAAACCAACAAGGTGGCTGAATCACGCATACATGGCCGTAACGACAGAATAGACATGCATGACTCGATCTCCACCTCGTTCGAGTAAAACCTAAGGTTAGTTGCTAGGAAAGGGAAGTAAATGGTTGTTAAATAAAATTCACAAAACAAATAGATTAAGCTTGAACAAATAAGGTATATAGTTGCTAGTAACTTTTCCTGACCGTTCTATGATAAAGACTCAGAAATATAAACAAACGTCTCGATCATAGAAATGACAAAGACAACCTAAGTTGGCGTTCCCATAAGGGTCAACTTCCCAATCATCCCAAACTTTACATACTTTTACAAAAGTAGTGATATCGGCCACTTTATACAAAACTATACATCGTTGATTTTTATCCACATATCAACAAAATAATCGACCCTTCCAAGTATTTCATCGGTTTAAGTTTCAACGAACCGACTGTCAATCTTTCCTTCTCTTTTTTGATGCATTTTTCTATTTTTCCATTTTTTTCTTTTTTAACATAAATCCCGGTGTAATTTCACTGTCTTCACCGTCATAATTCATCCGGATAATTTTTTTTTCAACACTTCATCTTTGGACATAATACATAATCGCGAAAGTAGCAAAATACACGAGCTACATATTTTCTCATTGCATTGTTCAATTTCTCAACCTAACCGGAGATAGAGAATTTCACTTTGACATAGGAAATAATTTTTTTTACACAAAAGCAACTAGCAACTTGATTAAATAGGCTTAATCTACAAGGTAGGCTAAGGTGTAAAGGTGTAACAAAATAGACATTTGGTATGAAAAAGACAGGAATGGTTCAACAGGTTTTTCTAGGTGATCTTACTCTTATAGTGAGAGTAAGCAAAGGGTTGTACGGGGTTTAACTAACCAGTACAGTTAGTTAATTACACAACATATTGGCTTTTTGGTGTATTCCTAGAAATTTACCAATTAAACATGTTATTCCATCTAAGTCCATAGTACTCATCATTGTGGTGTCAAGTGATATACCAAGCCAAGTTCTAAAGTCCACTACATCACTGGCACACTCATAATTTTGTGGAATTTTTAGTAAACGTTTGGAAATGGAATAGGATTAATTCTCACAATTTCACATTAAGGGTTATAGTGCGCGAGGTCATGTAACTAGTAATTTTTACAAAAGTTATACTAATTTTTTTTTAATTTGGCATAATTTAAGCATATAGCATATTATTTGTAAAAGAAAGGACAAGTAGGCGTTCTAATTCTGCATCCCCCCACTTAAATTATACAACGACCTCGTTGTATAGATAAAGCAATTAAAGAAAATAGGAAATAGAATTAGAACGAGAAACTCCCCTGATATGTTGCTCGGGATGATTCTTCAATTTGAGTTCTTGAGCAAAAGTGTGTTGAAAAGGGCTTCAGAATGCCGTGATGAATCCAACATATATCATTCCCAGAGTTTACCATCACCAATAAGTTCTAAAGGCTACTTGAGGACAAGTAGGATTCAAGTGGGGGGATATTTGATGACATCAAATAACGTTACTTTTATAGCATCATTTATCCCATGTAATTAACCCATTTTGTATAATTATTGAAAGAATTGTTACTTAATCGTTTGTATTTGAGAATTGTAGTAATTATGGAGTACTTGGTGAAGATTAGCAAAAAGGCACGCATTTTGGAGCTTAAACAAAGACATTTGAAGAAACTGAGTCTGAAATCCTATACGCCGTATCCATCAAGGAAGATACGGCGTATCTGTGCCTGCACTTCACAAAAGACCATGAAGGAATAAAGATCAATACGCCGCATCTGGAAGGAGTCTATACGCCGTATTCAATTTAAAGTAATAAAATATTCTAGAAGATATCAAACGTGGTCCCTACTCCAAGAAACCCCTGATATGCCGTATCCAAGACTTTCGATACGTCGTATTGACCAAATTCCAGACCCTATAAATAGAAAACATAAAAACAGGTTTTCAGTATGCTTGATCATATTTTTGATACCTTAACCACAAAAGTTGATTTTCAAAAGAGCAGAAGAGGTCAAGCAAAGCTACTCATTCCATAGGAAACATTTTGTAATCTTCTATACTCTAGTAATCATTTTATTTTTGTATCATTCGTTTAACTCGGTTAGTTAACATTGGTTGAATTATTAGTTTTGTATTGCTTACAATGTTAAGGCTAAATAGCCTTGGGTTTTAGCTCACTGATTATGAAATTTGAATGTTTGGTTTTTTATATCGAATTCTTTATTTATCATTGTTGCTTGTTTATGTTTATGATTTATTACATGTTTTAGTTGCTTTTGTATGGATCCTTCATTCAACTTGGATCTAGTGATACCGACCAAGTTATCTAGATGCCAAGATGGCTCTCCATATAGTGATTTATATATCTAGATCAATAGGACCATAATTAATGCCCTATCTTTACCTTTGGGATATGTGAACAAGTTGGACTAACAGGTGACCTAAGATTAACAAATAACGTACTGATTCCGTTGGTAAAGACTTAGACAGTGGACTACTAGGATATAAATTACCATTAAGCAGTAAGTGGGTAAAGTCTCTATGAGCTAGGATTTATAAGATCAACATTATTGTTCTCCTAAGATAGATTATAATCAGCAAATAGGATGCTTTATGCGGATGCGTTTAATTGTGATAGAATTCTACGTGTCTAGATTTTAGGAAGAAGTCCCGCCTAAATCTTGGAATGATATGCCGCCTTGAGATAAGCATTCATTGCACTGAAAAAATAAACCAACATTTTAATTGGATTAATCATGGTTAATACAGTTTTTTTATATTTGGCTAGTCCGCTCTTCTATCTTTTGTATATCTGCTTGCGTGTGTTATTGTGTCTTAAATCTATCTAATTTACCACAAAACCTGTGCTAGTCTCTCAGGCTAAACCCCCCCTTATCTGTTAGAATTAGGAATAACATAGGTTTAGCCTAGGTTTAACATAGAATAGAATTAACATTGTTTAAATTAACTTAGTTTTGTTAACCAAAATATTGATAAAATAAAAGATTAGTTCTCTATCCTTTGACATCCTTAGTGACTGAATCCCTATTACACGAAACTCCATCTGATTGGGTACACTACTCGTTTAAAGTGTGGTTTAGTAATGTCGGCAAAAATATAATATTAAAATTGGAAACAAAAATTACACCTACACGACGACGCAATCAAGTTTTTGGTTTTGCCGTAGTTGGGGTGTGAAATTTTAATCTTGTTTTTTATTTATATTTTGGGGTTTTTAACATTAGACTAACTTAACCCCTAGGATTAGGGTAATTTAGATTAATTAGTGTAATTTAGATTAGTGTAAAATTCTGTAAAAATTTGTATATTTGTTTTTAATTGTTTGCTTATTTAATTTGTTTGTTTTATTTGTGTGTTTGTTTTGTTTGTTTAATTGTTTTTAATACACTGTTCTGGTCGATAACTTGATACTGCGTATTCACTCTAATTGGATACGGCGTATCTAACTTTCTTATCCAATACATCGTATTCATTCAGTAGACTGATACGACGTATTCAAATCAATTGAATACGGCATATCGTTCGTCTGATATAGCAGTAGAAGCATATTCTTAGTATTTAATTTTCGTGCTTGATTTTCCATCTCTCTTCCGAGCAAATCCTGATGATATTTTTACCTTTGTTACAGGTTGTGCTAACCGCAGAATTTTGAAGATACAACGAAGGTTATGACTGGACTAATTTTAAAGGAATACATAGAAAAAACACAAGCCGAATCAAGTCTAGCTAAACCAAACACCAATAATGATATGAATATTGAGCTCAACGAGGAATTTTTGATAGAATTACAAAGTAATGCATACTGTGGAATGATCGATGAAGACGTGGTCGACCACATTGCTAAAGTTCTCGAAATACTTGATTTAATTAAAATTTCTAATGTGGACACCTATCGACTACGCATGAAGGCTTTTCCTCTCTTACTGGCTGAAGATGCAAGACGATGGTGGATAGATGAGGGGGATGAAAAAATCACTACTTGGGAAGAACTAGTTAAGAAATTTTTCTGTAAATTCTATCCCCTATCCCGTGATGGTGAAGATGAAATGTTGGACGAAGGTGATAACAGGGGGGTTGATCCACTTGAATTCATGTCCCGAGTGAATTCAATATTCAAAAAACATAAGAGAGTAGATGAAAGGACTAAAAAAACATTATTGAATACTCGAATAAATAGGAGTTAAAATAAAGAACCAATGGATGACATCGTATCAAGCGATGATGAATGGGAGGAATCTGACTATGGAAACCCTCCCAACACTTACACTAATACTGAATCACTCTTCAAACCTTATTTAGATGATCATAAAAAACTGGCATTGGAAAAGAGGATGAACGGAGCCAAAAGAAACGTAAGGCCAACAATAATGAATTAGAAATTATTCCAAACCAAGTGTCTGAATCTGACAATAAGAATGATGAGCACCCTAATAAAAGGGTGTGCAAAGTCGAGAAATTTAAAGCTATAAAGTATTCGTTGGGACCTAACGAAGAATACATTGCTATAAAATCATGCGAATACAATGCTTGGGAAAGGAGCGAAGATAGTGTGTCTCAAATCTATCAAGATATTTTTTGGAAAAAGGACAAGGGGTAGACCATGACACGCACCATGGAATAAAAGGAAGTTGAAGAAAAAGTCTAACTTAAAGACTAGTTGAAAGAAAAGTGCTTCCCGGGAGACAACCCAGATAGTTTTTAATTTATTTTTTTTATCGATTATGTCTTCCTAGACATCAATATGGTGTATCTGCTACATACCATACGGCGTATTGGATGTCTGGACGTTATCAGTCCTTTATTTTTTTGCATTTAAAACTTTATTGTCAATTCTGTCTATACGACGTATTCATTATATGATACGGCATTGATGTGTCGTCGTGTGGTGTTTATTTATGATAGTTCAAGTTTTAAATTTATATTTTGCCGACTTAACCAAAAATAACACTTTAACGGGCAATGTACCCGGTCGGTGGTAGATTTGTGGTAAGTAGGGTGTCGAACACTTGAAGCGAGGTTAAATCTCTCAATTTATTTATAAAAAATTTTTTTGGGTTTATCAATCTATTGGTTAATTTAATCTAAGGCCATAGATATGTAATATAAGTTAGTTCTAATCCTAATTCTAAAGGTAAAAAAAGGGGTTTCAGTTGAGAGGACTAGCACGGGTTTTTTTTTGTTTTTTTTTGTTGGTGGACTACAATCAAATCAAGACACTTTAAACCCATGCAAACGAATTAATAAAAGATAAAAGAGCGGTCGAGCCTTATGATAGAAAAACTATATTAACCATTATTAATCTGATTAGAACATTGGTTTGTTTATTAAGTGCAATGACTTCTTTTCTCGAGGTGGCATATCATTCTTAAGACTTAGGCGGGACTTCTTCTTAAGACCTAGACACATTAATTCTGTCACAATTAAAGCATCCATATAAAGCATCCTTATTTGCTGATTATAATCTATCTTAGGGATTAAAGCAATAGTGATCTTGTTAAACCCTAGCTCATAGAGACTTTACCCACTTACCGTTTAATGGCAATTTATACACAAGTAATCCACTGACCAAATCTTTACCAATTAATTAAGAACGTGCTCGTTGATCCCAAGGGTCACCTTTGTGATCCTATTAGTCTAGATGTATAAATCACTATATGGAGAGCTATCCCAGACTCTAGATTACTTGGTCTGTATCACTAGATCTGTTGAAATGATAGGTTTTCATACAAATACACGTAAACCAAGTATAAATTGATAAACATAAACAAGATTTCAACGAGGAATCAGAAATCAAGATTAAACATTTACCAAACATTCAGGTCTTCATTAATATTGGCTAATACCCGTAGGGTTATTAGCCTTTCGAACTTCATAATTAATTACCATGGTAATGTTCAGCCAAGGTAAACTAACCGAGTTAACGAATGATACCAAAAACTAAACGATTACAAAAGTATATGGAATTACACGTTGTCTTCTATGGATTGGAATGCGTTCCAAGACCTCTTCTACTCTTTTTCTCCTAGGAAAATCGACTTTTATGGTTTAGGTATCGAGAATATGATTTAGCACACTTAAAACTCGTGTTTGAGTTTTGTATTTATAGGGTCTGGAAGTCGGTTCAATACGGCGTATCCAAGGAATTGGATACGGCGTATTGGGGGTTTCTTGGAGTAGGGACTACGTTTGATATCTTCCAAAATATTCACACACTATACATTGAATACGGCGTATTAACATCTTCTGGATACGGCGTATTGAGCTTCATTCCTTTGTGGTATTTGGTGAGTGCAGGCACAGATAGGCCGTATCTTCCTTGATGGATACGGCGTATTGGTAGTCAGAATAGTAATCTTCAAAATATCCTTATTTAAGCTCCAGAATGCGCGCCTTTTGCTAATATTAACCAAGTACTTCATAATTACTGCAATTCTTAAATATAAACGATTGAGTAACAATTCTTTGCAATAATTATATAAAATGGGTTAAATACATAGGATAAATGATGCTATAAAATAGGCTTTATTTGAGTCTTCAAAATACCCCCACTTGAATCTAACTTGTCCTCAAGTAGCCATTGAGTCTATAAAAAATCTAAGGATATTTTCCGTTAAAGCATTTATTTGATCTATTACAAGTACACAACCAAACACCTCACGAAATAAGAAGATGAAAACACTCAAATCACTCAACTAATCTATGTGGTAACATGTAACTAATTCGCTCAATTGCTCGGCCGTGACGAGTATTCTATCATAAGCTTGGCAAGGGATAACACATTCCACCGCTATAAGCCTAAGGAAGTAAACAAGTTTATTAAGTGTAACTATAGCGTTTTTTAAGATAAGGCTTACGGTTGATCATTCTACAATCTTTCACCAGAAGTACCACCCCAACAAGGCAGCTGAAGCACACATACATGGCCGTAACAATGGAATAGACATGTGTGTTCGATCACATCCTCATTCAAATTTAACCAACGGTTAGGATGAAGAATGATATAGGGTAGGGATCTTCTAACTTTCACCAATAGTAATAAACCAACAAGGCAGCTGAGACATGCATACATGGCCGTAACGACATAATAGACATGCATGCTCGATCACGCCCTCATTCGCGTAAAACCCATGGTTAATGATTAGGAAAGGGAATTAAATTGTTGTTAAATAAAAATTACGAAACAAATAGATTAAGTCTAAAATACAAGTTGCTAGACACTTTTTCCCGACCGTTACCATGATAAAGACACAACTATTTATAACATCTTGATCATAGATAAAAAACAACAACCTAAGTTGGTGTTCCTATAACTGTCAACTTCCCAATCATCCTATACTTTACATACTTTACAAGGCAAGTGGCGATATCTTCCACTTTATACAATACTCTACATCGTCGATATGTATCAACGAATAATCGATCCTTTGTGTAATTCCTTCAGTGGTTGCGAAACGATTATCTTCAAACTTTCTTTCTCTTTTTTGTTGCTATTTTTATAATTTTTTTGATTTTTTTTGCTAACACTATACTACGAAACTCGGTGTAATTTCACCATCTTCACGATCATAATAATTCTCGATAATTCCTTCGATAATTCCTTCATTCTTCGGGCGTACCAATAATTGTGATGGTAGTAAAAATACATGAGTTTTGACTATAATATACATTCCCATTTGCAATGTGCAAATTTCTTCCAACCGTACCAAAATAGACACAAGACTCGGGAAATACAAACTTTACACTTTAAGCAACTAGCAACTATAAAATATTTAAGCAACTAGCAACTATAAAATAAACTTAATCTAACAGGGTAGGCTAAGGTGTAAAGGTGTAACGAAACAAATAATTAGTGTATTTCCTAAAGGATTGGCTCTACGGGTTGTTCTAGGAGTATCTTACTCTTAAAGTGAGAGTAAACAAAGGGTTTATACGGGGTTAACTAACCAGTGTAGTTAGTTAATAAGCAACATGTAAAGGCGATTTGGGTTTAATCCTAAAATTTATCAATTTAAACAAGTTACTCCATCTAAATCCATAGTACTCATCACTGCGGTCTCAAGTGATATACCAAGCCAAGTTCTAAGTCTTATTCATCACCGGCAACAATCATAAATTTTGTGGAATTTGGTTACACATTGAAACGGATAAGGTTAAATCAATCACAATATCTAACAAGGTGTCTATTATGTGGGGTTATTGTATCTATGTAATTTTTTTTTTTTTTACAAAAGGTATGCTTGATTTTTTTTAATTTGAGCATAATTTAAGCATTTTAGTTTTAAAATTAGGACATAGTAAAATTTATTCCACCCCCCCCCCCACCTTGTATTATTCAACGACCTTGGTGATATAGATATAAAACATAAAATACGGGAATTAAAAGAATTATAATGAGAAACTCCCCTGATATTTTGCTCGGTAGATTCTCCATGTAGGTTTATTGAGCAAGAATTCGTGTTGAATAACCGTCTTGGTTTTCAAGACTCCAACACTTCCAAATTTCCAGATTGTAGATTCTCCACCAACATTGTCGATTTCTTTTCTTTCAGCGAGGTCCTGTGTAAATAATTTGAAAACAAGTGCAATTTCTATCTTCGTGTATTCATTGGTTAGACTCGAAATAATAACCTAAAACTGTACAGGAGGTAGATACGCCACATCCATTCCCCAGGATACGCCGTATTGATACCTGTGTCTAATACGCTATATCCGTTTAACGAATACATCGTATAGACTGTGCTCAAAATAAAGACTGGATAATGTCCAGAAAGCAAATACACCATATCCATGGGGTTTGGATACGCCGTATAGACAGTCTGGGAAGACTGACTCGATAGGAAAATTTGAAAATACATTCCGGGTTGTCTCCCGGCAAGCATTTTTATTTTTGTGAGAGTTTTTAAGTTAGACTCCCTTCAGCCTCACGTCACACCATTCTCGAACTCGATAACTTCATCATCCTCTTTGTCAATGTTACCTCCGTAATATTTCTGCAATCGTTGTCCATAGCTAACCCCGTCCCTGTCAGTGATTTCTATAGCCCCATGTGGATACACCGTTTTAACAACGTTTGGACCGTTCCATTTTGATTTAAGTTTTCTAGGGTACATCTTCAAAGAGAATTATTATGTAGCCCTTGTCGCCGTTCTTAAATTCTTATCACCACGAAGTCTAGAATCATGCCATTTCTTGGTTCGTTCTTTGTAAATTCTAGTATTCTCATAAGCACAATCTCTCAATTCAGCTAACTCATTAAGCTGCATAAGATGACTTTCACTAGCGAGCGTTAGATCCATATTACATTGTTTTAATGCCGAATGTGCTTTATGCTCGATCTCTATGGGTAATGGCATGCTTTACCATAAACTAGTCTGAAAGTTGTGCACCCTGTTGGTGTTTTGTAGGCCGTCCTAAATGCCCATAATGCATCGTTAAGTTTTTCCGAACAACCTTTAGGATTGTACCCCACTGATCTCTCCAGAATACGCTTAATAACACTGTTAGTAACTTCAGTTTGTCCATTAGATTGAGGGTGATATGCCATGGATAATTTGTAAGTCACACCATATCTTTGTAAAGTCTTTTCAAGCTAAGAATTACAAAAATGTGTCCCTCTATCACTAATCAAAGCTTTAGGAACTCCAAACCTAGCAAATAGCCTTCTTAAAAATTTAATCACAACGCGAGCATCGTTTGTAGGAAGTGCTTGAGCTTCAACCCATTTGGACACATGATCTACAGCTACTAATATGTATTTATTACCTCTAGATTAGGGAAATGGTCCCATAAATCTCATTCCCAAACATTAAAGACTTCGCATACCTGAATGTTATTTTGAGGCATTTCGTTCCTTGAAGATATGTTTCCCGATATTTAACATGCATCACATCGTCTTACAAACTCATTAGCATCCTTAATGATACTAGGCCAATAAAATCCAGACTCGTAAACCTTATTTGCGGTAACATTAGCACTGTGATGCCCATTAGTAGGTCCCGAATGATAATGCGCCAGAATTTCAAGGGTTTCACTTCTAGCCACACATCTTCTCATTATATTATCCCGCGCATAGTGAAAGATAAGGTTTCCTCCCCTGATTAAGAAGGTAAGTCTTGACTTGCGAAATCTCATTTCTTTTTTCAAAGGTCCAATTTGGGGAAACAACCTTTCCAACAATATAATTAACGAAATCCACATACCATGGATCATCGTTAATAAACTTGGATTTTAGCGCCATTAAATGTTCGTCGAAGAATTTATCAGCAATTTCCCTCTTAGTTTAAACCATCATATACGGATTCTCAAACCGAGATAAGTGTCAGCGTCAAAGTCTTCTGCTTCCTTATGTTCTCAAATACTTGACAAGGTGTAGTGTAAACTTCCTGGGTCTTTTTATTTTGATGCGGTTCGTGGGCAAGATAGTTGAGCATACTTTCGTTCATTATCTCGTACTAGCTTCTTCAGTTTGGATTTTATTCGTCAGTAAACTTTCAGATATTTAGCGGTATTTTGGTATTTGCATAGGGTCTACGATATAAATGAAATATTATATATCGAGTTGTTCGATTCTCTAAAAAATTTCGTTGCAGTGCTTCTTCTTTTTCTTTTCTCACCCGGTTTGGGAAAGGAATGGATGATTGTTATGGTTTTACCAATGGTTGAGCAGTCCTTTCGCGAATACTTGAAGATTCATTTTCCACACCATCATCATGCGGCTTATCCTGCACATCTTGTTCAAATTTGGGAGGTTCGTTCTTGTTGATTCTAATTTCATTAATATCTTTACTAGGGGTGGCTTCAGACATCATCTTTCTTCCCCTAGTGATACTCCTTTGACTTTGTTTTTTGGAATCAAAACATTACTCATAACCTTTGACAATTCGTTTACCTCGATTTTCAGCTCACTCAATAAGTTGCTTCGTGTTTTTAACAAAAGCTCGTTGGTGGTTCTAAATTCTTTAATGAATATTTCCATCTCCTCATGTTTATGTCTACCTTCATCAATGAATTTAGCCAATATTTATTCCATAGTTAACCTCCTCATAGGGTAATCGAACGGGTAAGGAGGCTCCCTGAAAATGGTACATGAAAAAAAGACATATTTCAAAGTAAAACTATTCTAGAAAACAAAACGAGAAAGCTAACTAAAACTATTACTGTATCAGACAGTCGATACGTCGTATTTAGTAAACTGGATACGCCGTATCGATGTTTAATGTTGAATACGCTGTATTCAAAGAAAATGGATACGCCGTATTCAATAAATAACAGCAGACAGTAGAAAAATAAAACTTAATTTTTACTAAAAAATACCAATAAAAACAAGAAATTAAACAATCGCACTCCCCGGCAGCGGCGCCAAAAACTTGATGTGTTGTTGTGTGGTGTTTATTTATGATAGTTCAAGTTTTAAATTTATACTTGCCGACTTAACCAAAAACAACACTTTAAAGGGCAGTGTACCCGATCGGTAGTAGTTTTATGGTAAGTAGGGTGTCGAACACTTGAAGCGAGGTTAAATCTATCAATTTATTTAATATCTTGGTTATCTAATCTATTTTAGTTCTAATCTAAGTCAAACCTGCTAATTTCTCTTAGGTTAGTTCTAATCCTAATTCTAACGGTAAAAAAGAGGGTTTCAGTCTGATGAGATGGCAGGGTTTGTGTGGTGATACAAATCAGTAAAGACACTTTATCCCACCGTAAGGAATGAAAACAATGATAAAAGGGAATGTTCGAGCCTTATGATAGAAAATGTATTAAACCATTATTAATTCGATTAGATGTTGTTTGTTTATAAGTTGCAATTGATTTTCTTCTTCGGGTAGCATATCATTCTTAAGACTTAGGCGGGGCTTACTTCTAAGACCTTAGACACATTATTCTTCAAAATTAAAGCATCGCAAAAAAGCATCTTATTTTGCTGATTATAATCTTCTTAGGGATTAAAAGCATGGTGATCTTGTTAAACCTATCTCATTAGAGACTATTACCACTTATCGGCTTAATGGCAATTTATACCAACATAGTAGTCCGCTAACCAGATCTTTACAATAATTAAATACATACGCGTTGATCCCAAAGGGTCACCTGCAGGTCCAACTAAGTCACTAATCTAATAGGCAAAGGTTATATGGTGTTACATTTGGTTGACTTGTGGTCTAGATGTATAAACCACTATTATGGGAGAGCTTATCCCGGGACACTAAAATTACTTGGTCCATATCCTTGATCCAATTGAATGATAGGTTGCATACAAAAGCACGTAAACAAGTATAAATTGATAACTAAACAGCATTCAGCAATAAATCAGAAATCGAGATATAACAATAAACAAACATTCAAGATCTTCATCATAATGGCTAATACCGAGGATATTAGCCTTTAACTCATAATTAATACAAGGAGTAATTGGTTTTAGCCAAAGGTTAATAACGAGTTAACGAAATGATACAAAATTGAACGATTACAAAAAGTATATGAATTACACGTTGGTCTTTTTTGGTTTGGAAGGCGTTGCAATGTCCTCTTCTGCTCTTTTTCTCTCTGAAAATTGTTCTATTATTAGTTTGGTATCAAGAATATGATTTAGCACACTTAAAACTCGTTTTTAAGTTTTGTATTTATAGGGTCGGGAAGTCGGTTCGTATCCAAGGAATTGGATACGACGTTTTGGGGGTTTCTTAGAGTACGGACCACGTTTGATATCTTCCTGAATATTCACATACTGATACAAGTGAATACGGCGTATTGACATCTTCTTTGGATATACGACGTTATTGAGCTTCATGCCTTTGTGGCTTTGGTGATTTGCAGGCACGGACACCTTGTATCTTCCTTGATGGATCGAAGTATTGGTAGTCATTATGTAATCTTCAAATTTATCCTCATTTAAGTTTAAGAATGTGCACCTTTGCTAATATTCACCAAGTACTCCATAATTGCTGCAATTCTCAAATATAAACGATTAAGTAACAATTCTTTGCAATAATTATATAAAATGGGTTAAATACATGAGATAAATGATGCTATAAAATTGGCGTTATTTGATGTCATCAGGCGTATTTGGCAGACTGACTCGTATAGATACTTTTTACAGGTCTTTTTATATGGCGTATCCAGGTTTAGGGATACAGCGTATCGACTGCCTGTACAGTTATGTTTTTATTTTATTAACCGTAGGATACCCGACATAGGAGTGCATGGTTTTTTTTATATTTTGCACAGGACCTTGCTGGGAAAGAAATCAACAATGTTGGTGAAGTATCAATAAATCTGGAATTCTTGCTCATGAAATCAACAATAGAGAATCTACCGAGCAAACATCAGGGGAGTTTCTCATTCTAATTCCTTTTAATTTCTCGTTTTTAATGTTTTATCAATACAACAACGACGTTGTATGATTTAAGTGGAAGGATAGAAATTAGAACGTTACTTATCCTATTTTTCACATTAAAATGATTAAATTATGCTTAAATTTAAAAAAAATAAAGCAAACTTTTGTGAAATTACTAGTTACATAACCTGCACACATAACCATTGTTAGATATTGTGAGGATTCAACCTTATCTGTTTCCAAATGTTTACCTAAATTCCACAAAAATATGAGTGTGCTGGTTTTCTAGACTTTAAAACTTGGCTTGGTATATCTATTCGAGACCACAATAATGAGTACTATGGATTTAGATAGATTAACTTGTTTAAATTGGCAAATTTCTAGGATTACACCCAAAAAGCCTTTATATGTTATGTTATTAACTAACTACACTCGTTAGTTAACCCCGTATAAACCCTTTGTTTACTCTCATTTTAAGAGTAAGATACCCCTAGAAAAACTAGTAGAGCCAATCCTTTAGGATAAACACCAACTATTTGTTTCGTTACACCTTTACACCTTGTGAGAGGTGAATGGAAATTCATGTTTATGTTGGGTGATTCGTCCCGATACGTATACGTAAAATATAGTATAAGGATTTATCAATAATAGTATAGTAATATGTATTCCGTGAGGATTCTAGAAGATTACTTTTATCCAAAGTAAAATTCAAAACCTTCCCGAGTCGTATTGACGTAGCAATTTATACTATATATATAATATAATATAGGTGAAAATAAACAAATCACTTTTAAAATCCAAAAAGCAATAATTTTAAATTCACAAATAAAAATATATATATCCGGAAGTATCGGTTTCTCGCTTCGTTATCCACAAAGTTTAAAACCGGAGCCGGGTCGTTATGTCCCAACGAGGCCGCGAATTTGTAAATCGAGAATCGTTTTGGAATTTATGCTTGAATGATCAAAGATTTGATTGGGTTTTCTAATTCTACGGGAAAAAGCAATTAAAAGGCAATCTAAACTAAAAACGAATGCAATTACGAAATTAAAAGCGAAAACGAGAACGTAAAAACGCGACTAAAAACCTAAAATATCAAAATTTAATCCTAAAGTGATTTTTTTACTTTTTATAAATCCTAAGTGACTAAAATGCAAGAACTAAGAAAACTAAACCAAAAACGTAAGTATTTTAAGCTTAAAAACACTAAAAACGTGAACGGGATTCAATCCCGTTCTTTAAAAAATCAAATTCTAAAATTTTAACCCTACGAGAGCAAATCTAATTTTCTACAGTCCTATTTGATAAAAGAAAATTTTCTAAAAATGAATTAGATTTTTTTGACTTTTATTTTATTTATTATGAATTAAAAACGGATTTTGTCTAAATTAATTATAAAAAATACTAAACGAAATTGGAAAAATATGAAAAATGCAAGAAAATACGTTAAGCTATGAAGAACCTAGGGAAAATACAAACTTGGGCAAACAGCTTATAAATAAGCCTTAAATAAGCCCAAAAGGGCTGAAAAGCTTAAGGGCCAAAAAACCCTTAAATACAAACCACTTGGGACTTATAACAAAAAAGTCCCAAGGGCGCAGTGGTGTTAGGTGTGTGTGTTAAGACGTTTGGTTGAGAGGGTAGAGGTCAGGGGTTCGAGCCCTGCTCACCCTTGGCTTCCCCTTTCCCAAACGTTTTTTTAACATTTTTTTTGAAAAAGTTTTATAACTAAAAGATAAGCAAATTTAAAAAAGTTAACTTTTTTATAAACTTAAAAATAAGCCGGAAAAGCTAAAAGAAAAAGGCAGACAGATAACTTATTTATACGCTAAGACTTAAAGGGCTAACAGCTAGGCTTATTTAAAACACAATAAGCAAATGTAAATGCAAATAAGCAAACAAAGATATCTCGACAAACCTAATAAGCGTATATGAGCAAGAATAAGCCAAGAATATCAAGCAGAAAAGCTTAAATAAGCTAATAAGCAATAAGGCCAAGCTACTTAGCCAAACAGCCCTAGGGACACTTTTCTAGCTTATTTTTAAGCTAGTTAAGGGATCCTTATGGCTTAGTGGCTTATATGCCCTTAAAGTCTATCCAATAAGCTTCAACAATCAAGAAAGAAAAAAGAGTTTAAAATACATATAAGCTATGAAAAGGGCTTAAGAAAGAGGCTGATAACACAGATTTCACACTTTTTTGGTTTTCTAAAAAGACAAGTAGCAGTTTTGCAGACCTAATTAAGCTACTATAAGCTATTTAAAAAAACACAAAAAGCTTAAAAAGAGTAAGCTTATACTACTAACTACTTGTGCAGTGAAAATTAAACCCTAAAACTTATTTTAAATTACCTAAAAATGAGATTGAAATCAGCAAAAACTTAACCCATTACTTGCAAACAATAACTGTTTTGACCTATTTACCATAAAACTAATCAAATAAGCATAATAAAGAACAAATAAGCATCAATAAGGCAGAAATAAGCAATAATAAGCTAAAAATAAGCAAATGCATAAAATGGCATTAAAATGAAATTTTACAACTTACAAAGGTCCAAATGCTTTGGTTAGGAACTATAAGCTTCCAAATCAGTTCCTTATCACCCTATAGCTTACCAATAAGCACTAAACCCATAAGCTCTTCATTTTTTAAGCTTATCTTCCAAAAGCTCAAAATTTCCAATTTTCTTTTAATGGAACAGTAACTTCACAAAACCTTTTGGAAAATCTTTAAATGAGTTAAAAACAGGTTGAAAAAGCTTAAAAGACCTTAACAAAGGGACTTGTAAACAATAATGAGCTTGACTGCATAAAGATTAAAAAGAAAACAGAATTGGGTAAACACAAAAACTGAATTTGTTTTTCATTAACTAAAAGAGGATTACAAGACTTTTAAAGTAAAATGACATAAGTTAAATGACATGAAATAAAAACATTAAAAGTAAAACTAATCTACTCTTAAGTTACTCCTGTCTTATGTCTTCATTATTCTTTAAATAATCAGTGGAGTTGTGCTTGTTGTGTTTGTTGTGCTAGTTTGCTGAGTAGCTCATAGTCATCATCAAAACCATTCATTTTTCTTGATCCCCAATCAAAGTGATCAAAGCCCTTCATTTTCTTGTCTTTTTTTCTTGACCAATGGGAGCATTTGGGATTGCCAACATGGCTATAGGGCTTGTTGGGATGTGACTTTGGTTTGTTTGGATGCAGGGGGGAATCGAGGTGAGAGCGACAGGGATGAGTGAATAATGCCAAAAAGGGGTTTGGCGGGAAAGGGTTGGAGGTATACAGTGTTTTAATTTGGGGATGAATGGTGTAAAGGATTTAGGGGTTAAGGGGGTAAAGGGTTAAATATTTTTGCAATCTGGCCCCTTGAGTTTGATAAATGTTTGCATCGTTAGTCCTTTTGGACTAACAATGTTAAAGAGGTTAGGGGGTTGTGGTTAACGGGTGTTAAGAGGTTAATGGGGTTATGGTTTTGGGCTTAGGATTGGGCCGGGTTATGTTTTTGGGATTTAAAAGGTTTTGAGGTTTATAAGTTTATAAGGCTTATGTAATCTTTGATAAAAATGCTTAATGGGCTGTCCCGGCCCATTAGATGGGTGCGGGTTGGCCCATTAAGTTTTTCTTCGGTTTCAGCTCCTTCTTTGACTTTGACTTGGACTTTGGCTTTTCATGCTCTTCTGTTCCGTGCTCGGTTTTGTCGTTTTGGCTTCGTTTTTGTTCTTTTCTTAGATATCCGTTACCTGCACAATACAAATGCAAAACATTCAAATACATTGTATTTTTTGTACGTTTTTAGTCATTTAAGTACGGTTTAAATGTAAAATGGTATGTGTAATTAAGCACATAACACGTATCCTGACGAGGTGTGAATTAAGAATCGGTTAAGTTTGTGATCGCGTGATTTGAATGGTTTTAAAGATCTTGATTTGGTTTCTAATTCTACTAATGAAAACACATAAAAACATGTAAACACAAGTAATGATTAAGACACTTAAAAATTAAAGCTAAAAA
>BQNB010108834.1:0-22877 GCA_026074375.1 Tanacetum coccineum | reverse complement strand
AGGTGAGCTTAATGGTGCTAAGATAGAGCGAAGTGGCTAGAAGAGACCGTAGGATGCTTGGAGTTTATTTATGATTTCTGTTTTGAATAATTGCATTTGCATGAATTGTTTAGATTATGTTTTGCATGCCATTTATTGACGAGACCTCTTTCTCATTAATAAAGACACCATTAGGTTTTGGTTATTGTTATGACACTTTGTGTCTTTGATTTACTTTAGTATTGATTTTAGTATTCTCTATATAGACACCTTGTGTTGTGATGTTATCCATTACGCCTCACGTTTCAGCCTTGGCGGGGTGTGACAAAACGTTTACCAAAATCTTCAGATAATCAATTTAACTCAGCATAATTAATTGGTTTAATGTTAACTTTCTTTTCTAAGACTTTTGGATCACTTTGTTTTAAAAGCATTTTTGATTGACTCTCTTCCTCAAGCATCAAAGTCTCTTCAGAATTAGCAATTAAAATCACATTGGTTTCCTTAGCAATAACACTACCATCATAAAGCATCTGCCTAATCTGCTAAGCTTTCTTAAGATAGAAAGTATTTTTAAAACCAAGAGCTTGTTTCACGTTGTTATCATAGAAAACTTGTGGTTTCGTGAGCATATGCACAGTTTGCGTGGATTGGCCCATTTTACAAACAATATTGTCCAGTTCTTTAACTTTCTTTTCCAAAGCAATTTCTTTATCAATATTCTTAGCTTCCTTTTTTTTGGTTTTGTTTTTGAAAACATTAAATGTTTTTGTTAACAATTCCTTTTCCTTTGATTGTTCAGAAAGAGTATGTTTAAGATAGTTAATTTCCTTTTCAAAATTTGCAAACTATGCATTTTTCTCCTGAATTATATCATCCATTATAAGCTTTTCTTGAATACTTAAATCTACATTTTGTCTTTCTTCTAGCAATTTCACCCGTTCTTTGTATCTTTCAAGCTCAATAGATAAAGATTCATTGGCAATTAGATTGCCCTTATTGACCTTGTTATAATTAGTTACTTGATTTGACAATTGTTCAAACACATATAATATCATGGCATCTTGTTGTGTAGAAGAATTTGTATCCTGAACAACTGCATTTTATGTTTCAAGCAGATACTAAGAATAAGGACTGATATTTCTATCACTAGTTATCTCATTCTCTGGATAATTCACAAGATGAGTTTGTTCAGAATACGGCATCTCTTGCACACTTTAATTTAGCAGGTCAATATGAGTGTTTTTAGAGTGAGGTACCTCGAAAAGAACATCTGATCCGTAACTAGACAAATTGGCCATAAGAACTGCCTTGGTTTTAGAGAAGTCATCACAGTCAGAATCATACGCATCCAAATCATCTGCTTGATAATCTGCATTGTGTGTAATGATCTTTTGTGTAACTGGACCTTCTGCAACTCTAGGGTCTGCCAAAAATTCTAATTTCTCCTTATTCAGAACTTTACTAGATCCTTGTGCTTCAACCAAAAGAACTTTATCCCCTAACCATGTAGCATCCCTTTTCCTTTTTGGCTTTAGATATTGTCTTGCCATGTGACCTTCCCCTTGGTAGTTAAAACACTTCACAACTCATTGTTGACCTGAATTATTCCTACCTATTCTTGAGATGTTAGCCCTTGTTCCATAAGTACGCGTAGTAAATGAACTTTGTCTCCCCTGAACTGGTTGAACAATCACCCTTCCATCATGAATAGTTGCTTGTTGTCTTGGGTTAGAAGAATTTCTTAGCTGATTGTTAGTAGTTGGGAAACGAGATGAGACGACAGTTGACATAAATGACATCATTTTGTTAATGGCATCAATAGGGTCATCTCCTTGCTTAAACACAGGAACTGCTAGACTGGAGTCTATCTGAGGAAATTCAACAAGATGTGTTTGTTGATTAACTATGCAGATAATATATTCAATTTGAGGAATGGATTGTGGTTGTGGACAAGCATCTTGATGTACTGTGGATGAGTAAGCATTAGGATGCGGTGTTGACAGATAAGTGATTGCATTAGGTGTGGATGGATAAATAGTTGAGTAATGTTGTGTGGGATGAATTAATCTATATTGAGGAGACTGAGATGGTGAAAACTATTGCTGGAACTGAGGATTGTTATATGAGGATTGATAAGTGTTAAAGTGTGATGGTGTCATTTGATGATTAGTAACTAGTGCAAGTGGATCTTGATTACGTTCACACATAATACAGAATTCATTTGCATGGAGTTCATGTTGTTCAAGATATGCATGAAGCTGATCAAAGTTGGTGGTATGCAAATCTCTTATTAGTTTGACATCAGTCACAAACTTACTCCTTTCAGGTGGAAGACTATTTAAGAACTTGGTATTGACTTGAAATTGCTCCAATTTCATTTTGTAAATGTTCATGTCATTGATCAGCTGAGTAAATCTCAAGTAATACTGATGAAGTGATTCCCCCTTGATGTGAGCAAACTTATCAAATGCTTCATACAATTTACACTCCATTTCCTGCTTTGTCAATGAAGTTCCTTGCATTAGTAGTTGAACTCTTTCCCATAGGTCCTTGGAAACTCCGTGATGATTAACGAGTGAATAGACATCAGATGGTAATCCTTAAAGAATGATATTAGTTGCCTTAAGATCACAATCAGCTTGAATTTTCTCAGTTGCAGATAATTCCTCATATTTCTTTGTCCTAGTCACACCATTTTCTTCAATCGTAGGCCAAATGAGTGCACCATGTTCAACTGATTTAAGTATCATTCTTCCATGCTCTCTATTTTGCATATAAAGTTCTATTATACTTTTCCAGGAATCATACAGGTGTTTCTCCAACATTGGTGGATAATTGTCAGCACCAGAGAGTATCATGAATTCAACAAGAGTAGACATTGTTACTTTGATGTTACTAGATTACTTGTAGATCGGACAATGATAAGAAGTAATTATGTTAAAGTGAGTTGGGTTTAAGTGTTTTAGATTTTAATAATACACTGGATTTTACTATTCTTAATTAAACCAAAAAATAACGTTTCATGGGATTTTAAAAATCAAAGAAATAAACCGTATAATTCAAATTATGATTAATTCGCCTCTTAGGAAGTGATTAATTCGCCTTCAACAATATGAGATTAAATCGCCTTGGAAAAAAAATAATTCACCTTGGAGAAAAGGATTAATTCGCCTTGGAGAAAAAGATTAATTCCCCTTGGAGAAAGGATTAATTCGCCTTGGAGAAAAAAAGATTAATTCGCCTTGGAGAAAATTAATTCGCCTTCAAGAAAGATCATAATTCGCCTTCCAAAGAAAATGCTAATTCGCCTTGAAGAAATCCTTAATTCGCCTTCCAAAGAAAAATTTAATCCGCCTTGAAGAAAAACATTAATTCGCCTTCTAAAGAAAAATTTAATTTTCCTTGAAGAAAAACTTTAATTCGCCTTCCAAAGAAAAGAGTTAATTCGCCTTTAATAAAAAAACTAGTTCGTCTTCAAGGAATAAACACTAATTTGCCTTCAAGAACAACTGCTAATTCGCCTTCAAGAACACGAACTTTAACTTTTCCAAAACACTAAAAGACTCATTTTTTGGCGTTTTTACTCAAAATTTCTTGTACAACTTACCTATCTAAGCCTAGTAGAACCTTAAAAATACAAACATTAAACTTTTTAACACAAAAATTTTCTAATCAAGATTTTGGACACAAAGACACTTTTTCAAACCAAACTTTATAAAAATAAAGATTTTTATGTATTTTCCAAGGTTTTGCTTGTACAACTAGATAATACTAATACAAAGGAAGAAGAAAGTAGTAAACTTTATGATTTTTTAACCCTCAAAAGGTGAAAATCTTTTAAACAAGTCAAACCACTATGCGAACAAAAACATGAAGAGAAAAAACGCACACAAGAACTTGTTTATCACCCTATGGCTCTGATACCAATTGTAGAATCTAAGTAATCTTTAAACACACAAAGATCTATGAAGAAATGTAGAGAGAGAAAGAGAGTGGGAGGTTGCTTCTAGTGAGAGAAAGTGAAAAAAAACATGTATTACTATATAAGAAATGAAAGAACCAACACCCTTTCCATAACATGGAAATGGTTTATATAGTTACAATATGGCTGACCTTAAGGGCATAGTCCATGGGCTTTCCATGGGCTTTTCCTAAGCTAGCCTATCTAGTTTCCAAATCTTACTTAACAAGCTATCTAACGATATTTATAGAAGTAACTGATACTTTCGTATTCCTAACAAAATGGATATAAGTGCATAATCAAAACATCAAGAAAACTAAGCTTGATGATGTTGAACTTCTATTGATTAGAAGCCTTCAATGAATGAAGATAACAAATTCACTAATCTTGTTGTGGTGGATCTTCATATGTGTGTGGATGGCAAGATTTCTAAGCTTGCATAGATGGATGATCAAGGATAAATATGCTTACAACAAATGAGTGTTAAAAGTATTATTATCGAAGGTTTATGGAGGTTTTAAGAGTATAAAATATTTGCTAAACATGGGAGAAAAACTAACTTAAAACTGTGTGAAAAATGTTGGTTTTAAGTAAGAAATGATCAACTATTAAAAGGGAGCTAAAAAGTGTTTGTCACGAACTGACGGTCCCAGATATATTAGGGATCATCCTAATAAATAAGGTACCATCCTAATAAATACGGGAACGTTTCGACAGACGCTCCTGTTTTTGTCTTTTTATGATGAAATATTTATTTGATGAAGTTAGGACCTGTTTTAGGGGAAAATAGCCAGATTAGAATTTTAAAATAATTACCAAATAGAATATTTCTTTTTTATACAAAACAAGTTTGTCTAATTATTTTTGTAAAAAATGTTTTTGTTACAGTTATAAAAATGTAAAGTTTAAGACACAAAATCTATTTCTTTGATCGCGAATCAAGTTTACGTCAAGTGGGAACTTACGTCTAAATAAAAATCTTTACGTTAACTTTTATGTAGGGACTCTGAAATATTATTTCGACATTTTCTATAGTATGTTAAATGGTTTGATCATAATGTAATATAACAAACATATTTAAACCCGTGTTGAAGCATACTTGAGACGTCGAGAGAAGTTAATGAATGTATGTGTTGATAATTCATGGTTATGAGTAACTTGCGCACTTTACGTTATGTATTACAAGTTACATGTTTGTCTTCACCAAAACATAAAGAGACTGTGTAGATTAAATATCGTAATATTTTCACTAACAATCTCCCCCTTTTGATGATGACAAAATTTGTAAATAGTAACACATAGTAAAATTTAGAAGTTACTCGTTTACACTCCTTTCCCCCTTTTGTTAAAATAAAAAAGGCGCGAGTTTCAAGTTCTCGACTTCTATCATTGCTCCCCTAAGGTCGGTGCTCCGAGTATACACTTCCTTCTCCCTTTTGTACGAAACCTTCCTATATCCCTAAAAAGGTTATCTTGCATCATCCAAGTGAAGTGTTCTATCACCTCGGTTTAAACAACTCCATGCTATTTACTCAAATACCTCCAAGCTCCCCCTAGCTCATTGCATCCCCATGATTATTACATTCGTTGTATATTAACTCTAGCGGATCCATGGATCAAATTTGTTACAAAAGCTTAACCTACATCAAGGGTTAGTTTCATGCAAAAAGATATATAAAAGAATGGGATAAACATTATACACATAGCAAGAAGTGTGTAGATGCCTGGTATGCCTTTAATTACACATACCTTTTACCACTAAAATCAGACTTAAATGACTAAAAATGTACCAAAAATACATTGTATTTGTATGTTTTGCATTTATTTTATGCAGGTAATGGATATCCAAGAAAAGGACAAAAATTGAAGCCAACACGACAAAACCGAGCACGAGAAAGGAAAGAGCATAAAAAAAGTCAAAATCAAAGCCAAGTCAAAAAGTCAAAGTCAACCCCAAGAAGTGGATTTGGAAAGAGCATTGAAAACCGAACCTGAAAATCTAAATTCCAAAAGTGGGCCCACCCGTACCCACCTAGTAGGCCCGAGAAAGCCCACTTATATCTTATAAAGCCTTAAGCCTTAATAAAAGCCCAACACCATTTATTTCCATACCCGGCCTAACAACTAGCCCAACATCACCCTTATAACTTCCGTTATCCCTTACTCCTTTTATAACCTTTACCCCGTTAGTCCTTTATCACCCTCAAGGGCCTTTTCTGCCAATACCCAAAAGTCTCAATACACTACTAAGGACGTTCATTGCAATACAACAATAAACCTTGGAGGGCTTGTTTTGCCAACTTCAAAACATTCAAAAAAGGCGCCAAGTACTATTCATCATCTTCTTGTGTCTTGTCCTCACTACCAGACAAGACATCCTTCCCCTTTCTTCTCCCCTATGTCGACCAACACCTCTACACACCTTATCCCCCCCCCTAATTGCCACCTTGGCAATCCCTTGCAACATTATTCATCCAAGGAACAAGACAATGATTTGATGGCTAAGATTAAAGAGCTTGGGCACTACTCAATTTGGACGGCCAAGATGAGTATTTGAAGACACTCACACAAGAAGCACACACGGCTTCCCTCTCAGCAAAGAAGCACACCTCCTAGAACCTTCATTAGCTTAGTATAAATAGGTCCTTTGTAAGCCATTGTTGGCATCTAGTTTTTTTAGTAGTTTTAACCTAGTTCTTAGTTTTCAAGAAATTTTTAATATTTGTCTTTCAATTTCCAAGTATTGTAATCTTTTTAATGTTCAATGAAAGTTTCTAAGTTTTTAAGTTAAGTGGTGATTCCTGTTTTCTTATAGTTAAAAAGTTTTTCATAAGCTCTTATAAGCTCTTAATCATATAAGCTAGCTGTTTTCATTTAAGAAAAAGGTATTTAAGAAAAAAATTATAAAAAAACAAAAAATTCACCCCCAAATACCATACCTTTTTTAGATGATAAGCCGGATTTGGATGGGCTTATGGACTCTTACTAGCTTGTCTTTGACAAGCTAGAGCTTGTAGACTAGCTTATTTATAAGCTTGTTTGCCTTGTTTTGAGCAAAGGCATTTGTAAGTTTCCTTTTTAGCTTAATATTGTAGCATTGCTTATTTACTATTTATTTATGCTTATTTATGATGTTGAGTTCTTAAAATGCATTAGCTTATAGTTTAAATTTTATTTGTGCAAGTTTTTAGTTAAAACTGTTAGTTATAAGCTTATATACTGTTTGATTAGTGTAGCTTATTTAAGTGCTTATTTGTTATTAAGATTTGCTTAATATTGCTTGTTTTACTTATTTAACATCTGGTCTTTTGAATGTGTGCTTTAAATAAGCATTAATCTCTTTAAAAAAGCTAAAACAGTTTTTAAAGGGGTGTTTGGTTTAACCTGTTTTATGGGTCAAAATGGGTTAAAATTGCATCTTTACTCTTGGGTCAGTTTAGCTTAGCTTAAATTAGTCCAAAGATTTAGTTTGTTTAAGTTTTTAAGTGTTAAATCTCAATTTTAAGGTTTAAAGAGTTCATTGTTTAAACCTCTTAGGTTATAACTTATTTTAGTTGCTTATTTGATTGTGCTCTTGCTTATTATTGATTTGTGATGTTTTTGTGTTTATGCATGTGTTAAAAACAGGTTAGAAACAAAGCTTTAAAGCCTGCATTGTTTGGTTTGTGTTTTACCAAAACTGTCAAAAGTGCTAAGTGTTTAATTTTTTTTTTTGAGAAATTGCTTTTTCAAAAGCTTGTTGTGGCTTATTGTGAATTTCAAAATGCTTTTTGAGTGTTGATTATTGTTCTTTGAGGTCTAAATTAAATCTGTTTGTAGGTTATATAGTCATAAGGATCTGTTTGTGTGCTTATTTTTAAGCTCAAAAGTGTGGTTTTGTTAAGATTGCAAAAGTTAGCAAAAATTTGTCTAAGTGTTGAATCAGTGTGAGATAGCCTTTTCATGAAGCTTTTTAAGTGCTTATTTGAATTTCAAAATGCTTTTTCTTTGTTGCTTATTGTAGCTTTTTGGCCATTCTTCTTAGTGGTATAAGCCACTAAGCCATAAGGATCCTTTTGCTAGCTTATTTTTAAGCTAGAAAAGTCCCTCTTGGCCTTTTTGCTTATCAGTTTGGCCAAAAGGCTCATTTGCTTATTTAAGCTTATCTGCTTATTGCCCTTGCTTATTTAGATGTATTTCAGCTTATTAGGTTAGGTTTAATCAAATTTAGCTTATTTCACTTAGTTTAGGCCTTATTTGAGCTTATTGCTTACTTTAGTTAAAAATTTCTAGTTTTAGAGTTTTTTTTATTTTTAGTTAATCTGTCGTTTAAGCTAGTTCTAGCTTATTCTAGTTGCTTATTTTTGTCCCTTAGAGCTTCTTAGTTATAAACTTTCATTTGCCTTTGCTTATTTTGCCTTTTTATTAGCTTATTTAGTGAAAAAAGCCAAAACAGTTAACCATTTAGCTTTTTAGTTAAGTTAATCATTCTGTCACCTTTCTTAGCTTATTCCAGTGCTTATTCGTGATTTATAAAAAAGGTGTTTTTGTAAAAATTGCTTATTTTTAATCCCTCTAAAAAGTTGTAAAAAATGGCATGTAAAAAACATTTGGAAATTGGGGGAAGTCAAGGGTGAGCAGGACTCGAACCCGAGACCTCACCCCTATTTCACAGCTTATTCGATAAGTTGTTTTTCCCATCTTATTTTTATTAGACTCCTCACTGTTCAAGCTACTTTTCATGATTTTTCCATTTTTTTTATAACGTGTTTAGTATTTTTAAACATTTAATTTCATTAAAATCGTTTTTAATTAATAAAAAAATATAAAAAAATCAAAAAAATATAATTCTTTTTTATAAAATTTTGTTTTAACATTTAGAACCTAGGAAAATTAGATTTACTTTCGTAGGATTAAAATTGCAAAATTTGGATTTTTAAAGAACGGGATTGAATCCCGTTCATGTTTTTAGTGTTTTTAAGCCCTAGTCTTTTTCGTTTTTGGTCTAGTTTTCTTTGTTCTAGCTTTTTAGTCAATTAAGACTTATAAAATCCAAAAAGATCATTTTAGGACTTAATTTTAATAATTTACGGGTTTTAGGTCCCGTTTAGGATTCTTGTTTTGCGTTTTTAGCTTAAATTTGTCTTACCTTCATTGTTTATAAGTTTTTGCCTTAATTTTCTTGTAGTTTTAGATAACTAATATGTGCTTAATTACACATATTTTATACCTAATAAAACGAGCCTAAATGACCAAAAACAGACAGAAATGGCCAAATATATGTTTGTTTTGCTTTGTGTACTGTGCAGATATCGGATATCGACAAAAGGACGAAAAACGAAGCCAAATTGGACAAAACTAAGCACGGAAACAAAAAGAGCTGTAAAGTCAAAAGTCAGGGTCAAAAAGTCAACAGGAAAGTCAACCCAGACAAAGTTAAAGTCAACAAAGTGAAGAAAATACAACTTGAGGGACCAAAAATGCAAAATCCTAAAGTTGTATATTAGTGATAAAAACTACAAGGACTGGAACTGCAATTCAAGGAAAGTGTAACTTGAAGGGGCTAACCTGCCAACCCCTTAAGTTGTATTACCACAAGGACCTTCCATGTAATAGACATATGTGACTTGAGGGACTAATTCTGCCAATTTTTAAACATTTACACCACAAGGGACGAATTTTGCAATAACACTTATAAGATTGAAGGACTATATTTGCCAACCTCCAAACTTACCCCTTCACCCCCAAAATTAAAACTAATAAGCCCTAACCCTTTTTCCCGCCCGTGAACCCTTTCCCTCTACACTCAATCTCCATGTTTACCCAGACAATACCATCAACCCTCCTCCACTAAAATGCTGGTCACACTATGCCTTGCCATGTTGGCAATCCATGGGCACCATGACACACATCAAGGGTTTAGATCAAAAGGTTTGGGCCCCAAGACAAATTGAAGGCCAGGATTGAAGTTTTGAAGCTCTCACAAAAGAAACACAACTAACACAAATGCTTTGATGACAAGTTGGCTATATAAACGGGCTCAAGCACACAGAAGACATTATCTAGTTTAATTTTTATATTCAGTTTTAGTTTTTAATTTTCAGTGATATTATTGTACGAATTTTAATTTTCAAGTAAAATTCAGCTTATTTCTTATTTACAAGCATTGTATCAATTTCCTAAAGTTCTAATAAAAGTTCAGCATTCAAGATTTTAAGTTCTGAGTTATTAATTTTCAAGTTCTATTTCCTTTTAATATTGTTATAAAGATTGAAAATTGCAAAAAGAAAAAAAAAGTATCTAGCATGGAGCACAGCAATCCTGGATGGCTGTGGGTTAGTACCTCATGGGAGGCTTAGGATTTGATTTTTAAAGCTTTGGAAAGCTTAAGTTACTGCAATTAACTCTGGACACTTGTAAGCCTTCATTTGTAAGCCTTCATTTGTAAGTCTTTTTTGTTGCTTATCCACTATTCATTAGCTTATATCCATGCTTATTTATGTCTTTGAGCTTATTTGTATTCAGTAATCCTTATGAATGCTTTCTATTTGTTTTTGTTACATATGCTTGTGATTCACTTCAAAACTGCCAAAATTTTCCTTGTTTTCTGCTTATTGCAATCTGCTTATTAGAATGCTAGTTATTGTTATAACTTGCTTATTCTGGCTCAACTCTTAGTTGTATATAAAAAGCCTTTCATAAATTGTAGCCTAAATCCCTTTACTTAGTTTAAATTAGTTAATTTAGAAATTAAAGGGGTGTTTGGGTCAAGCTTCAAAATGGGTCAGAAGAGGTAGAAAATCACTTTGGGTCATTGAGCCATTTTCACTAAGTCTATTTAAGTTAGTTTAAATTGTTTTTAAAAGTTATCAAGTTTTAAAATCAAGTTTTGAGATGTTATCCATCATGTGTTGAACCTATGGTTTTCAAAAGTTGTCTTTACTGCTTATATGTGATCCTAGCTTATAAGCTGTTTTTTAGGTTTGTTTTATGCCCCATTTTGAGTGTAATGCAGTAAAGATTAAGTTAGTTTAAGTGTTCTTTGTGGTTTTTCAATCCTGTCAAAAATTTTCAATCTTCTGAAAGTCCTTATTTCAGCAGCAAAGTTTAATAAGCTCCTCATAGTTTTAGGTTTTGAAATTTCATATATAAGCTCATTAGTTGTGTTAATTTATCTGATTAAGCTTAATTTTCATTTTAAAGTTCTTTTCCTAGATTAAATCCAAGCCTGCACTAAGGCCTCTTCAATCAAAAAAGGGGTGCCCTGGTGCAAAAGGCTAATTTACTCAGCCTCTTATTTGCTTATATGAGCTTATGGCTCATTAGATTTTCTTTATTTTTGCTTAGAATTGCTTATTAGCTTTAGGCTTATGCCTGTGTTAGCTCATTTGTGCTTTTTAAGTGCTTATTGAGTTTTTAGAAAGTAAAGCAGTGCTAACTTAAAAGTTAGCACTGCTGAATTCATAAGCACTTTTTGGCTTATTTTGTGGTGCTTATTTGTTTTCAATTGATCTTACATGCTTATTGCCTGTCCCTTTCTTTGTGTTCGTGCTTATTTTCCTTTTTCTTAAGCTTAAACTGCCTTAAAAAGCCAAAAAGAAAAGCTCTTAAGCCCTTTGTCATTTTAAGCTTTCTGTCTGTTTTCCATTAAGCTGTTTCCAGCTTATTTATTGCGTTTCATAAAAAGTCATAGTTGAGAAAAATGCTTATTTTTATGTGCTTTATAAGTTTGTAAAAAAAATTTTGAAAAAAAAATAAAAGGGGAAAGTGGAAGTCTCAGGTGAGCATGGCTCGAACCTGAGACCTCACACCCTCTACCCTTTATAAACACACACTCTACCGCTGTGCTACAATAGCTCATCCGGTAGAGTGTTTGTTTATCAAATTTATAAAGCCTTTTTGGCCTTTAAGCTTATAAGCCTTTTCGGGCTTATTCCAGCTTATTGAGATAAGCTGGAAACTTCATTCTATTTTTCCTAGGATTGTCTCAGCTTATTTTAATTTCTGCAATTTTTTCAAATTTTTATAAAATCGTTTCGTATTTTTTATAATTTATTTTGTTTAAAATCTTAAAAAATTCATAAAAAATAAAATAATAATCAGAAAAATACAAATCTTTTTTTAAAATTTTCTTTTATTGTGTATTTTCTAGGAAAAATAAATTTACATATGTAGGGTCATTTTTGCAAAGTTTCACTTTTTAAAGAACGGGATTCGTTCCCGTTTTTGTTTTGACTCGTTTTTGGTTTTAACTAACTCCGTTTTTGATCTAGTTTTTTTAAACTTCGTTTTTTGTCACTTAGAACACATTTAAAGTAAAAAATTCATTCTCGGGTTTAAATTGTGTAATTTAGGTTTTTGACCCTCGTTTTTCGTACCCGTTTTAGTTTTAAATCATTTTAGCTTTCGTTTTTAGGTTTTCTTTAATCGTTTTTGCATTTTTAATAGAAAAACCAATCATATCCTCATTCAATTCAAACATCGATTATCAATTCGTCATTTGATTTTCAATTGCACACCTCGTTGGGACATAACGACCCGGGAAATCAAACTTCCGGTTACATATATATTTTATTTTGTGAATTCTTAACCAATCCTTGGCTAAAGGTATTTGGTTGATTGTTTGCCTATATTATATATATATACTATCAATCGGATCAATAACCAATCATAATCTTGTTCCATTCAAGCATCGATTCTCATAACGCCTGTCGACTTTCAATTGCATTCCTCGTTTGGGATAACGACCCGGGAATCATACTCCCGGATTACTATAATTGTGATTTTTTGATTCTTACCCTCATATCTTATTTATATATTTATAAGTATATTTTATATTTATATTTATATTTATATTTTTAAAGGGTATAGTCAAAATCGATCAATGCCTCAACGATAGTCTGGCATTTGTAAATACTCCCCCTCGGTATATGCTTCCCCTTGTTTGGGGCACTAAGGAATCGAGCTACGAAAGCGTGCTACAAAATAAAGTTAGTAGACAAGTCCACATATATATATTAAAGATGATGGCTCAAGAAAAATATTATCGGGGAACAAAATATGCACATCTTATATTTGAGTACTCTAAACTCTAAAGTATGACACTTTAAAAAAGTTTGAAACTAGACACATTCAATCATTGTTTTAATAACAACAATCCTAAATGATAAAATAAAAACAAAATGTATGCTTAAGGACCAAGACGCAACAATAACACCCTTAGCTATCACACTAACTTTAATAAACAAGAGCGAAATTCGTTTAGTGATTGACACACCATTATTATGAGAATGAATTCTTCCAAGATGTCATTTGAATAAGGAGTATTAACGTATTTTGAACGACATGTTCCTTATGATATCATTATCTACCAAAGATGATGATTTGAATTCAGATAAAATTTCATCAAGGGTTGTAGTGAGAGATTCCTAAATCCTCAAGGTTTCTTTGTTAAGCATTATGTATGGTTTTCATGTTTAGGGTGTTTAAGGAAAAACATTATCAGAAGACTTTAGGTCGAACTAAATGTTGACGATAATGATGATTTGATAAAAAGACATACTCTAAATGTGTTTTTATATGAAAAGTTTTTATGACATTTAAAAGTCGAAGAATGCCACTTACTATCTTGGCAAGATATGCCAATATATATGTTAGGTTCATAAAAAGTTCCGATTATGTGGTTCAATTATCTTTAGTTATTAGTCTTTATTTTGTTTAGAATAAAGTAGCTTGTAATGATGTTTATTATGCTAAAAGAAAGAAATAGCATAATTACCAAAGTATAGGGTCTAGAAGTGAAACATTAGAAAAATAAAGGAAGGGAAGCTTCCTTCCCTATCTTATAAATACCCCTTTTAATCACCATTAGAAGGGTAAGCCTTGTAATAATCTTTTCCATTTTCCCTCCATTTTATATCATTTGAAAATTAAATACTTGCCATCCTCTACTATTCTCTCTAAGCTTTCATTGATGATCATGTATGATTCAAGTTAAACAAGACCTAACAAGTGGTATCATACGCCATTAGAGAATTAGAGTGATTCGATTTGTAGATTATTACACGTTCGAGAACCATAAAATGCAATTCGGAGGATTCGGTTGAGATTCTTGAGCTTTTGATTTGTATTTTGGCAGCTATTTCGAGTAATTGAGCATTATCGACTATTCTAATGGATTTGACGTGATGGTGTATTGGAGTTTGTGCATTCTCAAAAGTGTTTTTGTATTCTCAAAAGGGGTTTTAACATTCTCGGATCATTTTCAGGAGCTTTTGTATCGTTATTAGTTTAATCTCGGTAGAAAAAGTGTTGTAATAGATATATACGCATTTTCGGTTCTATCGAAAATTGTATATTAGGTGGTTATTGATAAACTCGGTTGCCTATCGAGTTTCATAAGTATTCATACATTTTCGGTTTTATCAAAAAGTGTTAATAAGGATTTAGTGATTTAATCTCGGAAATAAGCTTGTAAAGTCTTAAAACATCACAAGTTCACGGTTTTATCGTGGATTGGATTTTTGAAACATAAATTCGGTAATTACTAAACTCGGAAATCAAATTCGGTTCTATCGAATTTGGTGATATAAGTGTTTTGGATTATTAAGACATCATTAATTTCGGTTCTATCGAGATTGTAGTTCTTGTTAATTCATATTCTAAGGATTTTTTCAAATTTCGCTTCTATCGAGTTTGATTAAATAAATTTTTTGAAATAAAACAAGTTAATCGATTTTTGGTTAAGAGTATTTCTGAGTTTACTACGTTTTGAGAGTACCGAGTTTGATTGTATTCTTTGTCTGAGTTTTAGTTCTATCCGAGAAGTGTACCGAGTTTCGAACTACCTGTTATCCGAGAACAGTGTTGTCCGAATTTGACAACTGTTACCGAGTTTGGGATTTTTCTCCAATTTTGAATCATACGTAATGTCGACATCCAAAACATATCGACAATATCTCGCTGATGCCGGTTCTGAAACTAGGCCTCCCATTCTTGAAAGGGGTAGTTATATACCATAGGCAAGTAGATTTAGACGATACATAAATCGGAAGAGAGAAAACCGAATGTGGCTTAACAAAGCACTTGATGAAGGTCCTTATCAGTTTCAAATGTTTGCTCCTACTGGTTCGACATTATCGACACTGCAGACTGCAAAGGATTTACAAGGTGATGAATTATTGCACTATGATGCTGAAATTGAGCTCATGAATCTGATTCTACTTTCTATTCCAAATGAAATTTACAACTCTGTGGATGCTTGCACTACGGTCAAGGAAATGTGGAAAAGAGTTGACCGTCTGATGAGGGCACTATACAAAACCAAGTTGACAAAGAAACTCATTTTACGAACGAATTTGATCAGTTTGTTTTTGAACTAGGGGAAGCACTTGTTTCTGTCTACAACCGCATTGCTCAGTTAATGAATGATTTGGAATGAAATAAAATGATTTTTCCAATTGTCACAGTTAACACAAAGTTCCTAAATAGCTTGCAACCGGAATGGTTGAAATATGTCACCTAAGTTCGTCTTGCTAAACGTTTGACAGTGGATTCATTTGATAATCTCTTTGATTACCTTCAGTAATTCAGAGATAACTGGTTAACTGCACCATAGGGCAAAGAAGTTAGAAAAGTCTCATGATCCTTTGGCTCTAGTAGCACACACGGGTTCATCTTCCAGAAATACCTCATCTTATTATGTAACGCATCTTACGTCTGTGGTTGATTATGACGATGAGTACAATAGGATGATGTTCAAATCAATTCTGAAGATCCTCTAGCCTTTGCAATGCTGTTACTTGCTCAAGCCATTACTCAAAATTTCTCTAATCCAACAAATAATCATCTTCGTACTTCTTCCAACACAAGAAACCAAGCAATTATTCAAGGAGATATGGTGAATATTCAAAGCAGGAACTCTGGTAATACTGGAAGAAATACTAGACGAGCTTATGTTCAAGAGGAAGTTGTTGAGGGATCTAATGCTAAACATAAGACCGGAATGGTTCGAAAATGGACTCTTTGAGATATCAATTCATTAGGATAATAATTTGACGATTTTTCAATGCTATGCATACTGTAGTGGGAAAAGGACATACTATGCTCAGGAGATTAGTTGTCCAAGCCAAAGAGTTACATGATTCAAAATCAATTATGGAACAATTGTTGTAGCAAAACAGGATGAAGACTTGGAGTAATGTCTTATCGATGAACAAACATGATTTTCTTCTTTTGTTGATGCTTCTAAGGATGAAGAAATGGAAACAATTCAGTGCAAACATATGCTTTTTGGCCAGGATCTCCCACACAGCCGATTAATACTTTTCTTTCTTTTTGGTAATGCTATGTCCGCCAAGCTAATGATTCTGCCATTATGTTTATCTTGTGAAAGGTTCAATCTTCAACCATCAAGATAGATTCAAGAACAAATGTATACGCGATACGCATACTCAACAATTATTATACGAGTATAAATGGTGTGTGATCTCATAGAATTGATTAGCAATATTATTATGTTTGATGTTAACCACATTGAAAATGTTAATAATAGTGAACGACAGTGTTGAAAAAAGACGTTCATAAGTGTTGTGACCTCCCTCTGCCCCCCCCCCCATGTGATGCGTTCTCAGCAAACCTAGCTAGATATGCCATATAGGAATGGTGGAGACAACAAACAATTTTATTGGCTCAAAGGTCCAACAAACAAAAGTCTCACGAACTTTGACTAGTCTCAGCTTGAAGCTTTGTATAAAGGAAAGGGGGTCGGGTTTTCGGATAAACCTCAAAGGGTGATAACAATTAATACTCAACGATAAAATTGTTAAAGGCTGATAAGAGACGCCAGTACAACAAACATTTTAATCAACAATGGGCTCAAACTCGATTTACGGTCTTCAGTGATCAAGATATCATATCGAAACGATCTAGGTATGTAAAAACTCGCGCAAGTGGATGAATTAATTGATATAGCTGTCACTGATTACAAGCGGAAGAAAAAAGCGTATAGTGAGGTGAGACTTCAACAAGAGAATCATTTAATGTTATGAAAAGACAAATGAGTGAAAATCGAGGATGGTTATCATTGGACACTATCATAGATCTCGAGGCCAAAACTTAAAAAAGAAGTTGATCTGAATATTTGAAACGTGGCAATTTCCTTATGATAAGGAAATGTTTATGCTTGGACCAAACCCATTGTCTGTGTATGAATCGCAAATTAAGAACATGGTTTGGGTGCGGTACCCAAATCCTTATACACTCAAGGCAAGCAATTTCTCAATGTCCCAAAGTTATATCTTGCCTCTAGTCTGAGGTAAGTCAGAAATTCCTATAAATGTTATGGATACTTATGGACACTCTTGATGATGCTTCCAAAAGCAACAAGAATGAGAGATGGAAAAAAAAATGAATTATCCAATTGCTGTTGCAAACAAACATAATTGTTGGAAAATCGATTACAAACAAAAAAATGCTCTTTATAAAGACTTTGTTCCTCAAAAAGAACTTTCTGCTGAGCAAAAATATTTTTCATCTTCTTTTATTCGTCTGACAGACTCCTAAAAGCAACTTATTTGTCTGCTTCAATGTCCTGAGTGAGTCACCTTTGATCACCTATAATGTGGTATAAAATGGAACCAGAGATGTTTTCAAAAGTTGTCTACGTTAATTCAAAGAATTGTAAAAGAGCAAGATGGATGTTGACACTAAAAAGTTGGTTCATCGGTTGACACTAAAAAGTCTCATGAGGACCCCCGCAGTTTTCACAATAAGGAAATTGTTGTGATGTTTGTGGAAAATTATTATCAAAGTTTTGATTGAAACACAGGTCCTGATTGCAGACAAACGGAACTTGAGGTGGACAATCGTAACCATAATGAGCATCGTTTCCACATAACTCACAAATATGATGTTGACAAATAAATTATGTTACTGTAACTGGAATCTCCACTTGTCCGAAACAGCCACGTCGGTCGGTTATTTGTTATGAGGACTTAGAATTAAACAAAAGTTAAGGGTAAGGGAAAAGAATTAAAAGATTAGAGGTTACGGAGATATTTTTGGAATTTTTTAAATGAAGATAAATTATAAAAGAGAATATTTTTTGGGAACCGAAAAGTATCAAAGGTGCGCAGGGTAGCTCTTTGAGAAAAACACACAAAAGAAGCGGACTAGAGGCGGGGGGTAAGCGCGAAGTGTTTTAAAAACCTTCTCTTTACGGGTCGACAGTTTGCAGGATTCATCCCTCTTATACCCTTCTTTTAGTTTGTTAAACTAAAGGATGAGGCCAAACGACAATTAAACAATCGTAATTTTTAATATTAAAAGAAAATAAAATAGGAAGTGTTAAACTATTTTTGACTTTTTATATTTTTTAATAAGAAACATATTCACCTATTGAAATGCGATATATAACTTCACGAGGAAGGGTCTTCAAACACTAATCTTCGAACGAAACACATATTTCGTAACACACCTCCTCGGCAACAACGCCAAAAATTGATTTGAGTTCTTTAGTTTATATATATATATATATAATCTAAATATCAAATAAAAGGGAGTAAGTATTCGTAAGGTTTTTTAAGAAGGAAAATTGCTTTTAAATAAAGCAACTTCAAACCTTCCGAGTCGTCATCCGACGAGGTGGCGAATTGAAAATCGACGGGCGCTAGGTTTGTGATCGCGTGTTGTGAATTATTTCCAAATATTATAATTGGATTACTATTCTATAATGAAAACATAAAAACAGTAAGGCGCAAAGTGAAAAACAAGTAAACAATTAAAGCTTTTAAAAATTACAGCACGGAACATTAACGACGAAAATTAAAAACACGCGATCATGGTTAAGCCAAGTAACATCCCACATTTAAAAGCCCTACAAATGCAAATTTAATTTTTATAAATCCTAAATGACTAAAAATAATTTTCAGAAAAAGAATTATATTTTTGACTTTTATTTTATTTGTTATGAATTAAAAACTATTTTAATCTAGGAAATTAATTAAAAATACTAAACTAATTTATAAAAATATGGAAAAATTACTAAAAGTACTTTAAGCTATGTAGAATCTAATAAAAATAAGAACTGGAAAGTAGGATGAAGAAATAAAGCTGGTTTAAAAAAGCAGTTAAGAATGGAATAGAAAATATAACATGTTGTATAATATTAAACTGGCTTAAGGGTCTAACAGAAAAGACCCAAGGGCACAGTTGGTTGTGGTGTGTGTGTTAAAAGTGTATGCTATAGATGGGGGAGGTCATAGGTTCAAAACTTGTGGCCACCCTTTTTGATAAAACATTTTTTTTTATTTTCTTTTTGAATAGAATTGTAAATAATAAGCTAAAAAACTAAGCGGCACTTTTAATAATGTGGACTGTATGCTAAACTACTTCATAAGCCAGAATAAGCACAAACTAAATTGACAGTTTGGGTTCAAAACTAAATGAAGTTTAAGCTTAACTGATTGGTATTTTTAAGACTCACTAAGCATTTAGAAAACAAATAAGCTAGAAAAAGATCTTGTCCTAGTCCTAATAAGCACTAATGATTAAAGATAAGCAAATATAATAAGCTAGAAGGCGGTTAAGTATAAAAAGCACCGTTTGTTAGGACAGTACGACTCAAAAGACCAGTTGTTAAGGAGACTTTTATCCAAACTTAAGCGCTAAAATTTGTATAGATTGTAAAGCATCAAGAGTAACAAGCTTAAAAGGAACAAACAACAGTCTAATTTGAGGGGGGAATTTCATGTATAAGAATTGAATATAATCAGGATCGCAAATAAGCTGGAATTAAAGAAAATTAGCCAAAAGATTAAGCTTAGAAAAAGGAAAGGAAATGGTAGTCTTAAAACTATGTCTTTTTGTTAGAGCGTAAGAGGCAGTTTTAGAATTTATGACGACTAAGTTTTTAGCGTAAATCCTGTGAATCAATATACTGAGATAGTAAGTTAAAAAAACTGTTGAAGATCATGACTTTTTTAAACACCAAAAATACTGATAAATTGATAAGCATAAATTCAAGACACTTAGAAAAAGATCATAAATCCTAGGCTCAATCAAACTGCATTCACTTATGACTTTTTAAGCTAAAATAAACTTTTCTATGACTCTAAAATAACTCATAGCAGGCTATAAACTTAAAACAGATGAGTAATGATACCAACTAAACTCTTATGGACACAAAATCGCTGAACCCTCATGAAGTTAAGAATCACTATTTCCGTGAAGAAGATAGTCAGATATCAAGTAGAGAGAGGACAAAAAGATACAATTTAGGTGCAGATTTTAGATTCAAGTTGATAAGAAAGACGGAATCATACATAACACCAAATGAGATCACTGTGACAGGTTCACGATCACCACGAACCAAGGAGCACGTGACTCCAGCACCAAGGAGACTTGATTCTAGCTTATGAAAACTTCCATTAAGACCTTAAGTGAGCTTATTGAATCTGGCTCAATGACAAAAAGTGACACAAACAGATTTTATAAGGTAAAACCTGCTTGTGCCAAACACCCCTTTAAAAACATAAAACTACTTTTAAGCTAGAAACAGTTAATGAAATGCTATAAACTAGATCAAATAAGTAACTTTAAGTCATAATAAGCAATTTTAAAGCAGAATAAGCACAATTTAGCAAGATAATAAGCAAAATAGAATTTTAAGCTAAAAAGTGAACAATGAACATACCTTTGCCCTAAGCTCTAAAAAATAGAATTGTAGAAACATGAAGTTTATTAAAACTTGAAAAATTACATTACAACTTGAAAGGAAATTACATTAAGCATTAAAACAAGTAGAAAATGAGTTGAAAATTACAAATTTAGCTAGATAAAAACTACTCCTACCCTACTCCTACTCCTAGATGCCCTTTCTCTGTGTGATTGAACTTCCTTTTATAGATCAGGGGAGAAGAATCCAAAAGCAATAGTAGCATCTATAAGCTCAAATCCAAGCCCTTGATCCGTCTTCAATCGTAGATTCACCATTAGATCAACACCACATCCCATCTTCCAATCATAGACCTTGGGATTGCCAGCGTGGCATAAGTGGGTGTCAGAGGTTGTCAGGTTCATCTAGAAACAAAGGAGTGTGTATGTGAGTGGGTGGAACTTTTACCCAGTGATGAAAATGGTGGTAAATGGGAGGGAAGGGACGGTCTATAGTAAATTTGACCCGTCCCTTCTATAAGTTTGACCTGGACTAAGGGTTTTGGATTTGGGCTTTGTGTTATTATTTTGGGCCAGGTTAAAAGGTTATAAGTTTAAAGGATTAACAGAAGTTAAGGTTATGGACTAATGGTGTAATTGGTTTGGATTGATGGTGTTAGTCCCTAAGGACTAACTTTGTAATAGTTTTAGGGTATTTTAGGGTTAAAGGATTAACAGGATTGGATTTGGTTAAGACTTAAGATAAATTCGCCTTCGGCTTCAATTTCTCGTACTCTTTCCATTCCCGTGCTAGGTTTTGTCCGTTTTACTTTGTTTTTGCCCTTTTGTGCAATATCTGTTACCTGTAAGACACAATTCACAATACAAACGAATACAATGCATTTTTCTATATTTATTGGTCATTATTTGTCTTTTTATCTTGTTTTATTAGGTAAAAGGTATGTGTATTTAAGCACATGCCATTGTTCAAAGCATATGTCGGGTGATCGATCACTGCTGAGAAATTTTATTGAGAAATTCATGGGTACCGTTCGCTTTGGAAATGATAATTTTGCAGCAATCACAGGCTATGACAATTATATACAAGGCAATATCACTATTTATCTTGTATATTATGTTGAAGGTCTTGGACATAATCTCTTTAGCATTGGACAATTTTGTGATGGTGATTTAGAAGTGGCTTTTCGTTCCAAGACATGTTATGTGCGAAATTTAGAAGGAGATGCTTTGCTCATAGGAGGACGCGAATCTAATTTATATACTATCTCCATTTCTGACATGGCTGCTTCTTCACCTGTTTGTCTGATGTCCAAAGCAACTTCGACAAAGTCATGGTTATGGCACCGTCGACTCTCACATCTTAATTTCGGTACCATAAACGATCTTACCAGACTTGACTTGGTTGATGGTCTTCCAAAGTTTGAATATGGAAAGGATCACCTTTGTTCTGCTTGTGAAAGAGGAAAAAGAAAGAAAGCTTCTCATCCACCCAAATTGGTTTCAAGTGATCACTTCAAATTGGAATGACTTCATATGGATTTATGCGGTCTAATGAGGGTAGCTTCGATCAATGGTAAGTAGTATATTCTTGTGATAGTGGATGATTATTCTCGATATACATGGGTTTACTTTCTTCACTCGAAAGACGAAACTCTAAAGATCATAAAGAAATTCATTTCTCAAGCTCAATTGAATTACAAAGCCAAAGTTTGCAAGATTCGTACTGACAATGGTACTGAATTCAAAAATGCTACTCTTAAAGCTCATTATGAAAAGTGAGGAATCATGCAACAATTTTCAACTGCTCGTACGCCGCAGCAAAATGGAGTGGTTGAAGGACGTAATCCTACTCTTGGTGAGGCTACTAGAACAATGCTTATCTTTTCTCGATTACCTGAATTCCTTTGGGCTGAAGCGGTGGCTACAGCTTGTTATACTCAAAATCGATCAATCATTCATACACGACATAATAAAACACCTTATGAGCTGTTACGCGGACGAAAGCCGGATGTTGAGTATTTTCATGTGTTTGGCTCATTGTGTTATCCAACAAATGACCGTGATGATCTTGGAAAAATGAAACCAAAAGCAGACATTTGGGTTTTTATTGGTTATTCAGAAACATCAAGAGGGTTTTGAATTTATAACCGACGCACCAAAAAGATTATGGAAACCATTCATGTCAAGATTTATCATATTTTTCAAAATTAAAAATCAAATACAAAAATAAAAAATAGAAAAGCTCAAAAACATAATTTAAAAATCACATGATCAGATTCAT